>JAPYYV010000999.1:0-26719 GCA_030522625.1 Copidosoma aretas
CCCACCGCCGCACAGTGTAGAAAAAAGTGGTTTCTGAGGACAAAAATTGATTCGCTGACGAGTTTTGAGGTTACAGCGAAAAAAAAGTATAGCTGTCTTCGTGAGATGCTAACCAATAAGGATTCACTGCGGAAATTTAGAAATTAGGTGACATAACCAAGAAAAAAATTCAATTGTCGCTGAATCGGTTGTTAAACAAAATTGATTCCTATAAAAACTTACAAATCCATCTAATTAATAATTATATGTATTTTCTATGATGATTTACACTCTTCCTTACTAAATTTAGTGTAATAAAGTAGTACCTAACCTCAAAATTTCGAAATTTTCTTTAAAAAAGGGTTATTTTCGATAAAAATCGATTCGCTAGCGAGTTTTGAGGTTGGGGCCCCCGTTTTTTAAGAAAAACCCCTCCGAAAAACCCCCCACTGACCCCCCACAGTATAGAATGATATTTCTTTCAATTCTCCGTTAATTTAGTCACGTAAAAATTCACATATCCCCCCCCCTACCCACAGCCCCTCCACCGACCCCATGCACTTACTATATAATATAGTGATTTGGGTGGGTCTGGCGATAAGACCTCTCCACAAACCGCCCTCTGCCCCCCCCCCTCCACACCCTTTTCTTTTACTCCTTCAATTAAAGTTATAATCCGTTTGATTTTTCCATGAATTCGACATTAAGTTAAGTTTTAGTTTTTTATATTTCTCTCCATTCCAAAGTATTTATAAGACCACAGTTTTATCTCCTCCTCCTTCTATAGGACCACGTCATCTTGTGTTTAATTCGTTGGAACTATGGCACAACAATTTCAATCTCCTTTTATATGTCTTATCATAATAAGATAAATCTTCTTTTTATCTTAATAATATCTCTTACCAATTTTTCATTATTCCACATGCATAAACTTTTAATAAATTTCCACACCACCTATGTGGTATTGCTACGGTGCGTTAGTTTTTTTTTTTAGATTTCAATAAGTTTATAAATTACATTATTTAATAAGTACAATTTTACGACATGATAAAATTTTACCTATGTAATATACGATTGATAAACTATTTGAATATCTAAACCGTGGTTCTCGCCATTAGCCCTACTTTCCACGAGAAGAAAGAAATCCCCAAGCCCTCTTTACTGGAATATGTTCAAATAATTTAGTAAAGTTTACCATTCTGTCTCAGATTTTTCCAAGCAGTACGTGTACTGGAACAAAAAATTTTTACATAAACAATCATGGGAGTTAAGTAACATTTCAATGATAATAATAATTTTAAAAAACTTGAAATTGAAAATTATAAAAACATAAAGTTTAATCGTAGAGACATAATTTTCGTTCCAATACACGTAAAAATAATTAGTTAAATTGTATGATAATTACATAAATACGGTTTTTATCATGTTATAAAACAAGATTCAAATAATTTTCTTTCTAATTCTTACATTTATCTTTTTGTCATGCTAACAGTAAAATATATTTTTTGAATTTTTTCAAATAACATTGAATTAAATGGAGAAAATTTCAGCCCAAAATATATTTTCTATTTCTCATTAATTTTCACGATTAATTTTAATATATAATCCATCTTTACTTTTGCATCTAGGTGAAGCAACATACAATTGACCATGCGAGAACAAATTTTTTTTCAAATATAAACCAACTTTTTCAAAATCTTGACCATGAGATTTATTAATCGTGATTAAAAATGCTAATAATAAAGGAAATTGCTTTCTGTCTAAAATGAATGAAGGGTAATGAACATGTGTTTCCGGTATTTAAAGTTATATGTATATACATATTCCGGTATATATATATATATATATATATATATATATATATATAAATGAAAAAGTTTCTCCAAATTTCGAACCCTTGCTATTTATACATGTGGAACCACCGTACATATATATATTCCTATATTATATAGTTGTATGGTTTTGGGGTAAGTACTAGCTCCCCCTAAAATAAGGTAAATTTCGTTTCTTTTTACCGTTAAATATGACCTCAAATAATTTAAGCTAGCTCCCCTCCGCTCCCCCTCACCCCTCCCCCCTCAGCCCCCTTTATTATGTAGCAATTAATAATAATAAATTGAATAATTATAGTTATAATCATAAACAAAGAATTTAAGATTATAAGTATGAACGCCGTGGAAAGAATCCTGTATATTAAAACGAAAAGTATTATTTGGATCTTATGAAGATATATTTTATACGTATCATTATAGATCTTGAGAAAATTCTGGAAGTAGCAATATGACAAGCTTTTCTGCTGACGCATTTAAATGCCTACACGCAAAATACTACTATTGCAAGTTTTAAGGCTTCTCTCGGCATTCTTTATGCTAAAAATAACCTTGCGCTATGGCGCTCAATAGAGTAATTTTTTACAAGACTATATCTATCATTGGATGAAAAAATGTCTTGGGGAAAATAAAACTCAGAAAAGACACAGAAAAAGACAGAATTATTAAAAACTGTTTCAAGAATCTGCAAATAATTTGGATGATTGACTTGACAAACATACTTCATAGCATATGGACTAACACACATAGTATCGAGGCGTGGGCAATAGCATAAATCTATCAAATTCACAAGGCAGGGAAGAAGTAAAAGTACATTAAAACTACAGAGGGGTGGATTTTTAAATGTAACGTACAAGATTTAAGAAATAATGATCCTGGTGATGTGGAAAAATCGGTAGAGAAGTAAAAAGTAATAAAAGAGAATTAGACTGCTATCAGAATAAAAAGAAGAACAAGATACCATATTTTTGTACTAAATAATTTGATTAAAAGCAAACTAGACGAAGTCGTCAATAAATTATATGCTGTGTTTGTAGACTTCAAAACAGAATTTAATAACATTGATAAAAAAACATTTCGGGTCAAAATAAATTTAAGAGAAATAAGTATAAAAATGACAAAAATGTTCAAAAGAATAAAAAAATATACAAAAAAAACAGTTAATTACGGCCAAGAGCTAACAAATTTATTCAAAACTATAAAAAAGAAAAGGTAAGGGTGCCCATGAAACCTGGTACTTTTAAGTTTATTTATCCAAAAAATAGGCGATAAGTAGATCTAAAATAATACAGGAGGTGTAACAGTAGGAAAACTGAAATTTAAGTGTCTTGAATCATTTAATGACGTGGCTTAAATCGCCTAGCATATTAAAGACAGAAAACAAATGCAGAAGGACATAGATGAATCAAGTAAAAAAAATTTACTAAAAAAAAAAAATGGTGATTTTTAGAAATAAAAAGGAGATAAAAACCGATCTGTTTGAATTTGAATTGGATGCATTGGAAGTTTAAAACTAGGACATCGACCGAGAAGCAAAAGACAGTTAAAGTAGTTTTAGGCTCAAGCAAAACAGATAAAGTAGAAAGATTAGAACAAAGATTATTTTTTATGGACTTCATGAGAAAATTATATTGCTCATAGTAGCGGAGACTTGTGAATGAAAGGGTGGACTCGCCATTCTTCGCCCCTTTGAGCGAAACTCCCAATCCTCCTTGAACATTCTGATCTTTTGAAACCCTTACAACATTATTTACATATTTTTTTTTCACGTCTTTCTTTATGAATTAATATATGTCTATTTAAATGTGTTGATCTTTTAAAACTTTTTTTTTGGATTCAGCACATTTAAATAATTTTTCCTTACTATGTTCTTTAGAATATCAGATTTGTCTGAAGATTAATATTATAATTTTTGTATCTTTAGTACATTATTTCATAAATTAAAATTACAATAAATATTGGTGTTAAAAAATTAAGAAAGAATACCTGTAAAACAAAACAACAAAATTATTTCAATGTAACAAATTTGAAGTCCGTAATAAATTTTTCAAATTTCATCTACAAATTTTGCAATGCATCCAGTAGAAAAATTTTGTTCATAATAACCAAACATTGGAATAACGCAGTCAAAATATTCTAAACAGATATGTGCTAAGTTGGGGTTGATTATTTGTTACCTAAAATCACAATCCATCACTTCTGTGTATCTGTCCGAAGTCCTTGCCCAAGCAATCGTTTTTTTCAATGTTGATTTAATTTCCAAATGAAAAGTTTTTTTTAAAGAAATATTTTCAAAACAGCATTAAAAAAAACATTAAAATATTTATAAATAAAAAAAAATACATATTTTAATAATCATTTTTTGAATGAAAGAATAAAGCAGTTATAAAATTCTTTAATAAATAAGAAGAAAATTGATTATTTTTATGAGAAATTTTATATATTTAGATGATAATTTTTAATATAATTTATCTTACAAATATAAATAATTGGTAAATTGGTAAGCAAAGCACGCAGGTAGGCAAAAATACATATGGAATGAATATCACCAAAAAATAGGATAGGTTACGTAATCCAATCAAACAGGTAGCAGAGGAACTGAAAATGATAAAATCTATAAAGCTATAAATCATTGCAAATTGATGAACAGGATTCCACAATAATCAAGCAAAAAATATGGATTATAGATAAATTCATAGAATACTAAAAAAGTAAAAGAGAGAGTAAAGCTAGAATTAAAGACTGACGCAAAATGCATGAATAGAATAATGAGAGATGAAAAATTAAACAAACCCAAGAATCAAGAAAACTAAGAAAAGTATCAGAAAGCTAAATTCAAATGAGTTTTAGAGAGCTATTTAAAAATTAAAACAGGAAAACAAGCGGGATGTTAATAAGGAAAGAGGCATAAAACAATAATTTTAGAAATTCGTCAAGAGACAACAATGATACATCTTATACGGAAAACGAGTAAAGGAGTATTGGAATCAACAACAATGCCGATAAAGATCTTACGAGGATTTATCCATCATTGAATAAAATAATATCTATGTAAAAATAAAAAAAAAAGCACTGAAGAAGAGAAAATCATGGAAAAATTTTAAGAATCTGCAAATAATTTTGATGATTGAATTAAAAAACGTACTTTATAGCAAATAGACTAACACACATACTATCGAAAAGTGGAAAATAGCAAGAATCTATCAAATTTACAAGGCAGGGAAGGAGTAGAAGGACGTTAAAACTACAAGAGAGTGGCGTTTTTAAATGTAGCATTCAAGATATTAGCAATTATAATCGTTGAAAAGTAGAAACATAGGTAGAGGAGTGTGAAATAATAAAGGAGATTTAGCCGGGCATCAGAGCGAGCAAAAAGAAGAACAAGGTGCCATATTTTTGTACTCGATAGTTTAATTAAAAATGGAATAGGGGAAGGAAGCAATAAATTATATGCTGTTTTTGTAGACTTTAAAACAGAATTTGATAGCATCAATAGAAAAATGTTCCGGGTCAAATTATATATGAGAGAGAGAAGTATAAAAATTTAAAAAAATGTTGAAAAGAATCTAATAATGTACAAAAAAGCAGGTAATTACCGTCGAAAACAAACAAATTTACTTAAAAAAGGGAAGTAGGGCAAGGGTGCCTATGTAGCTTGGTAATTTTAAGTTTATTTATTGAGATTATAGATGATAAGTGGATGTAAAATAATAGAAAAGGTGTAACATTCAGCAAACGTAAAAATTTACTGTCTTAAATTATCTGATGACGTCGTTTTAGGTGCGCAGCAATTTAAAGACGAAAAAACCATACAAAAAGACTTAGATAAATATAGTACAAAAAATATAGTGGAAGTAAGCACAAAAAAAAAATCTTCATTTTTCGGAATAAAAAAGGATGGAAAACGGATCTGTTTCAATTTAAATTGGTGGTATTGGAAGTTTTAAAGGAGGAGATGAACTGATGGACCGATGGACCCAGTAGTGTGGTTCTTAACAAAAAATTATCGTGGCACACAGAAAAAGCCACAGGTAGGGTGCAACGGGCGTTCAAAGCAGTCTTAGGCTTAAGCAAAAGAGCTAACGTAGAAAGTTTAAATCAAATATTATTTTACATGGACTAAATGATCAAATTATATTGCACATACGTAGCTGAGACTCGCCTATGCAACAGAATAAAAATATGTAGAAAGAATAGAAGGCAGATTCAAAACCTTAAGTTGAGTTTGGATGCAAAGACAAAAGGATATATACTGAAGCTGGAGGCGGGCAAGGTAGGCATAGATTTGGGATTGAAAAAGAATAGAAAAAGTGGAAAAAAAGATTCAGATTTACAAATTTCATGTTGCGTTTAAATGCAAATACGCCAGGATATATATGAGAAATGGAGGCGGGAAGGGTGAGCCTGGAAATAGGCATAAGAAAAAGGTAATAAATTTACTTGTTGGACATAACAAACATGGACAAGAGCAGGTGGCTTTATCCATGCCTAATCGAAGAATTAACGGACTTAATCAATTGAAATCATATAAAATAGGCAACGAAGCTATAGTTGTAAATGAAAACGTAGAAGATTGAAAAATGATAGGATTTATAAAAAGAACAACGAAGGAAAATAAGCTTGACAAAATCAAAGATAATTTTACAAAGGAAAGGAAGACTTTTGTCGATCAGAAAATACAAAAAAACTATATGGTAATTGGCAACTCTATTATCTGTAAAATGTAAAAAAAAAGAAAAAAGCAGAGAAAAAAATAGAGCAAAAATAGAAAGATATATATGTGATTTAAGAAGTTTTTAAGTTATAGACTGGAGGCTCTGCAATGAAAGAAAGAAAAAATATGTATAGCATAATTTATTCTAAAATTACCAAAATAACGAACAAAGGCTCATTACTATTTCTGTAATTATAATGATTGCGTAGATATTGTATACAGATACATATGAATCACTATTAACCTTGAAAGATTTGAGTTCCTTGTATCTTCATTATTACGGTATTATTATATTAGTTATAAATAGTATAAAACATTAGACCTAGAATTGAGAGAATGGAAATTCTAAATATTTTTAGTTACATCTACTTATTAGATTTTGCGCGATATTTTCCGAATACAGTTTCCCTGTACAGTATCTTATCAGTAAATTTTTGACACAGTGATTGTATGTCTAGTAAATCTAAAATATGTTTATGAACCTGGCATACAGCCAAATTACGCAAACCTCTTCAGATATGGTACTACGCAGATAGCTTTCTACACGGTGCAATGTGTTGATACTTCTTCCAGCTTCACAAGATGATGCGGAAATGTTCATAAAATTATAATCAGTCGATCCACTTCTTTCAAAATTTGACGCAGCTATAAAAAATGAACAAATGTTTGGCTTATAGTGTAATAATACAAATATAATTTAAGTACTATGGATCATTTTATAAAATAAGATTAAATCGTAAAAATTTTGATTCAAGATTCGACACATACTCAAATTTAGTCCTTTTTATTGTTCTAAAATTTTGATTATTTTGTCTTTTTTTATTTTATTAATATATAATAATAAAAAAAGGATATTTTAAATGTATATAATTAACCATTAGTTAAGTGCTTACAGCGTACGTCTGTTAAAAAATTATCCTTTAAAATCAAGTGATATATACATTTAATAATCAATACAATCGTTTCCGTTTTTTAAATTATAAATTATGATTTTTTTTACATTCACATTAGATGATAACATTTTCATTTTATTGACTGCTTTATTTAACGTCGTGTACTTAAATTAATCTTTAAACATAGGTAAATCTAATTTTCATCTATCTATATTCATTTCTAGATATCGATTTACGCTATCATTAACTACTCTACTAAGGAGAATTTATTCGAGTCAAAGGAGATTTTTCATTCCATTCTCGTATATACGATCTTTTAGTTTATTTGTTGCGGTGTCAATCATTTCATAGTATTGCTTTTTATAGTATTCAAAAGAAGACGAATCAAAAATTTTTTCAGGGTTTCCTGTAAACTGCTTCGGTGGTTGTTTGCCCTGGATCTACTAAGCAAACCAATAATTTTTTAGCAACTTGTCTCTCATTCCATTTAGTTGCATACTCCATCAGTTGAAACTAACAAACAGTTTTTCCAATTTCACAATTCTTGAATTTCATCAAAATTTGATTGGGAAAAATTCTTTCTAATTTCAAACCGTATTAATTTTTCATAAAGTTCGAATTTAACATAGTATATAAATTATGTACCAAGTAATGTAAATGATATCCCCGAATCTTGAATCCTTGAATCTCGCTTTTACAATAAACAAACTAACTAACTAACTAAGTATAAGTTTTCCCCTACACAAAACCAAATGAATAATAGAAAAATTGATTAGAAGAGTAATGACCTTTTTCAAGAGTTTTCTGAGATTCCATCTGTGTAGAAGCAGAATCTTGTTCATCAGGATTATCTTCAGCGTCTTCAGATACATTTTGACCACACATTTCACTCAACTTTTGTTAGGTGCCTTTTTGTAACCATTTAAAGAGACTCGTTTTAAACAATATGTATAACTTCACTTGCACTTCTATAACATTTACAACCACGAAATATAAAACTAATATACAACTCAATGTACTCAGTTTAGATTTAACATTTGCTACAGTGCGCGAAATACCTTTGCCAACATTTTTCTAATGTGGTTTTTAAACTTACTATATTGCTGTTAAATCATTTCATTTGAATTTTTTTTACATATCCGTTTCAAGCATGCCTAATGATCGCTTGCTTTGTTAACTTCCATAGCCATACGAACTTACACGCGGAATGAAAACAAAGTCTCTCGTCTATGCTAAACCAACTTTTTATATTTCCTTAACATGCTTTGCTTTTCTTTTCGAATATTACTTTCTTCAAAACTGTATTGATTGCTTTTATTTTGCTATGCTTGGTGTTCTGCAACTAACTAATGTATGACTTTTATTGCAGACTAATAGTTGAATAAAGATGCAAGGAGTGTAGCAAAAGAAATTTTCATCCAAATTTATATGTAACATTCACACAACCTTCATTTTTGTCAGTCTGATCATGAGATACTATATTTTATTAGAAAGTACTATATTTTTAATGACTTATTTTTCAAAATACTATGTTCATCAGACAAATAATATTAAAATTTTTTAACAGTGCTAGCCTTCGTCAGGAAGAATCGACATACTTATTTAGGATTCGAGAGAACCCCCTTACCAATGGGAGTTGTTGCGCCCATTTCTGCGCCTCGACTTACTCCACACTATCGTCTTTTACGTCACTCCTAGAGCGCTCCATGGGAGAGCAGTTGAAACCAGAACTCAATACAAAATTTCCATCATTTATGTAAGAGAGAGTAGGTTAGAGTCAATAGTATCAGTAGAAAAATACTTGAGCCGTGCATAAAAACAAAAGTTTTTACCGGGTAAATTTCTATTAAGTTGCAGTATGCCGAGTAAGTGAGGCTACTCTTGTATACCATATGCAATTTTTCATATTTTTGTCGTGTGCTTGTATATCAATGGTTGCAAAAATTTGACGTATTTATGTGCGTTTGTACATTCCGATAAAAAAACTGTATATGTAATTTTTCAAAACGCATGCACGGAATATGTCATGCATCGTAACGCTTTTCCATCCGCATTGTCGCTTATTGCGCATGCCATTGAAAAATCGTGTATTATACAAATATCGCACGCTCCTCCGTGTTTCAATGAACAAATCGCACGCTCCACTTTGTTTTCATGAAAAAAACGCACGCTTTACTGTGTTTTCATGGAGAAAACGCATTAGTCACTTTTGCTACAGAACTAACCTACTAATGGTGCCGTTTGCAACACCCTTTTTTACGACTCTATTGTTCTACTTTTACACCAAAAGAACTTACCAACAGTATCATCTGTGAGATGTCAAACATAGATTGTTTTGTTGTGTGAATGCAACTAGTGAGTAAGAAAAGTGCAAAACATTATTGACATGATTAAAACATGTAATCACATGCAAATAAAATCATATTGATATGTAAACCAGGAAGTACTAGAGAGAAGGAGACTCGACTGGATTGCGTTCAGTGCCGCAAAGGTGGTTAATCTTTTTCGACAAATATTGCTAGGCTCGCTCGGCGGAACGGCTGTCGCCTAACTGTTTTCAGAGCCTCTATCGGTCACTCAAGTAAGCAAAATTAAAAACAAACATAATGATGCATATTTTAGCGCGGGATGATGAGAATCAAACGAATACGTTTGAAATTTCAGAAAGAAGAATAAACTATAACTCGGATACTTAATATATGTATCTACGAATAAGTAAACAAGTATTTGAATACGGTCCACGCCCAAGCATATCAGTATATTCAACTCAGAGAAACACGATAATCAGTGCTGCAGCAGCGCAGCTGGTTACGTTCTTGCCTTTCGATCTGCAGGTCTAGGGATTCATTCTAACCCTCGTTATGTTTTTCATGTCTTATTTATCTTCTTTTCTATTACTTAAAAAAACGATGTATGAATTTGTACTATAGGACTTAGTGCAAACAAAATAAATTGATATTTTCCCCATTTTTCCCGAATCGGTACTGAATAAAACATATTCCTTACATCTACAACTTTGTATATTTATCGCCACTACAACACTACATTTGTTTAGTTTGTACATAATAAGTGCATACTGCATCAACTCAACATTTAAATAATACTGAGCTTTAATTATTTTTCTAGTATCATCTTGGTTAATAAGAATTTTTTCTGTTTCTGTTTTAAATGAAACTTTATCTGAAACTTTTAATTACTGTACATATAACATGATTCTAAGATAGGCAAATATAATCATTTTGATTTTAATTACTGTGTTTATTAATCTCTGTATTCAAGTAAAAAAATATGAAGTATGATTATATCGGGATTAAAAAATTGAAGATCAGTATTATTTAAGTTTTAAGTTGATGCAGTTCGCACTTATGTGTTGGTGTCGCTCGACGTTGTCTCCTTGTTTACAAATATACCGTGCGAACTAGCTGTAGAGAGCCTTGAAAGACGGGCCAGTCACATTCTTCGAGCGTCAAAGATTCCATTCAATAAAATAATAGAACTTACAAAAGTTTTATTTAACAACACATATTTTTCATTCAATAACAAATTTTACCGTTAAACATTTGGTACTTATATGAGGTCACCTATTTCTCCTTTTTTCGCTGATTTGACGCTTTATGACTGTGTTAGAGACTATTGGAGAGAATTGAAAGATAACCATAATATCGAGCCACTTTTTGACTTTTCGTATGTCGACGATTCAATTACATGTGTTCATAAAGACGGTTTGCAAACCATTGTCTAAGTCTTCAATGATTATAATATTCATTTAAAATTTACTCATGAAGTAGAAACTGACCGCAAAATTAATTTCTTAGACATTAAATGTTTATTTACAAATTACACTGATCAATAAAAATAATAAGATTATAACAAATTAGTATAGAAAAGAAACATCCAGAAATAGACTTGTAAATTTTGAATCAAGTCACACTAAGCAGCAAAAGATTAATATAATTTCTAATTTGATAGATGGAGCTATGAAATTATCAGATAAATATTTCCATGGTGAAAATATTCGAACTGTAAAGCAGATGCTGTATGAGATCGGTAATCCAAGTTAGTTTATTAAAAAATACTTGAAAAAAATAATATCCATAATTCATAACAAAAACACTTTAAATAGGGCAGAGAAAGTTTTAAACAAGAAATCAATATTAATTCTACCATACTTTCCCATATTTTTCGATAAAATCAGACAATATCTAAAAAAGTTTAACGTAGAAATAGTTCCCAGAATTCACAAGAAACTTAATAGTATTATTCAACTGGGCAAAGATAAAACACAAATTTTAGATAACACAAATGTAATATATGAAATCTCATGTGGCAACTGCAAAACTTTTTTTTTCATTATCAGAAGAGTTATTACATTTTTTTTTCATTGATCGAATTATTTAATTTTTTAGCAGCGTTCCTCTCCTGACCCCCGGGCAAATAAAATAGAAAAATTGCATATTTCTTGCACTCGCAATTAAAAATAGTATGAACAACTAGAGTGGAATCGTTGCACATTTCTCACTTAAGGGCTAGTGGCGCCCGCATGCGCAATATGTAGATACCTTTTTCGTTACACAATTAAGTATTGTAGATTGTCGAGTATTCTTAGTCTACGTTGATTTGCTGGAAAAGGGGGGAGCGGATTAGTTTTTCTACGATAGACAACGAAGAGTAGAGGGAGGGTCAATAATATCGAAAAATCGGTAACTAGTCCGTGCATGCTCCTCATGTGTAAGATGACAGCAGGGTTGTAAGCAGGTTCACAGAAGCATTTTGTAGTTTATTAAAAGAGGTCAGTCATTTTACATAGATATGTATCAAGAATCATAATCGAATCAACAAGGGGTTTTTACAATAGACAATTAAAAAAAATAGATAAAAAAATTAAATCAACAAGCACTTAAAGACAAGAATGTAGAAGCCCAGAAAACAATAAATATAATCTTGGAGATAAACAACATCTATGCATAGATTACTGGATCGATAAATGTATGAAAATTCATTGGTTGAAAAGCTTGAGGGCTAAAAAAAATTTCCGAAAACACATGTTATACTTAAATAAGATGGAATTCGAATAAAAAATAGAAATTTAAAATAATCAAAACCAAAATATCAAAGATTTATTAAATGTAATCAAAGCTTGATTTAACTTACAAACACAAACAGGACAAAAAGATAAAGAATTATGAATTTGAAATTTCATTGAAAATAGATATAAAAAGGAACGTAAGTAGAAAATAATGCTGCTAAAATTTCAAGTATCATTTTTTCACAATTAAATAATACGACCAACAGTAGGAATATAAACACTGAGAAAATGAAAAGATATCAAAGACATGAATAAGCACAATTATTAGTTAGTATTCATCAATAAAAAAACGCTACCGCTAAGACGAAAGTATAGTACTTAAATGGAATAAAAAGACATATATGCCGCAAGATAGAACCTATAGAACTATAAATCACAGGAGCTGAGGTTGGGTTATAATTTATAATGTTGAACCACAAATCTTTATGCTATATTAGTTCACTGATTAAACCATACTAAATGCAATCAAAACTAATCCATTATTTATAGTTATCGTTTACTATAATTATATTGAAAAATATCACCAAAGAAGTAGTAGTAAAACTGCAGATATTGAATTGAGTAGAAGAAAAATTTTTAAGCTTCTAATAAAAGTCCAAACCAAAAAATCACAATTCGACTGTGGGGAGTTGGCGCGGAACGGACAGAAGGGTAAATCCCCACTAGTATATATAGGAACATAATCACATACATACGGATTTTTCCTCGAATGTAACTGAAATTTCATAATAATAGGTACAGATGTAATAAATAACAAGAAAAAAGTTGAAAAATAAATGTTAAAAGAACAATTGAAATTGTTAATCTAATCTTAACGTATCTCTTTGCAAGTCACAAATTTTTCTTTATCATCATTTTTATCATGTCAGTAAAATCCTACTATTATTTGAAAGTGATTCATTTGCAGGACTTTTTTTTGTTATAAAAAAATAGAAAACAACATTTCGAGTAGGTATGCGTTGCTTTTGCCGTGGCACCAAATTTCGACTCTTTGGATACAAAAAATGATTTCGTGTAGTAAAGTGGTCAACTGTCACACGTTTTAATTCAACCTTTTCGTTTTGTTAAGTAAATGTGTGGTTAATAAAATTTTTTCAAATCCTCAATTCAAATGTAGCTTGCGGCAGTAGCTTTTGGAATATACGAATTGAGTCTTGGTACTATAAGTACCATGTTCTTTTTTTCCCTTATTTTCTATTATACTAATAGGGATTTTATCGATGATCTAGAAAGGTGAATTTTCTCAGAATTTCTATGATTTTTGTCGGGATTAGAACCCACGACCCTTCGAGTTTCTTGGAATAGGCAGCTACTCACGAAGCCATCGAAACTCTTACTGCAATTTGTATATTATTTTTTTTTATCGAGGGGTATTTTACTCACATTTGTACAATAGTATCAAATGATTAGCAAAGTCTGATAAATTATGATTATTTTAAAAACCTTCTATACCCATACATAGTTATACCTTTAACTAATCGTTTAAAAATTTTTGTAATGTGATGTTTAATGTATGATGAGGAAAAGGTAAGATCTGTACAGAAATTTTCAATTTGCCACGATTCAACGGTCAATAATCTTTCCCTGCCCTAACTGCCTGCATCCATAAATTTTTTTTTCATAGAAAATCCACTGTCTTATCGTTTGTTTTTTTAACACAAAAATAGTATGTGTTAGGCGAAAAAAATGTCATTTGTCTTTTTTTTCAAGTGAGCCAAAATATTTAAATCTCCAAGCTCGAAAAAATCAATCAAAATAAATTAACACTTGCTTTGTCTGGTAAAACAATCAACTACCATACAAAACCTTTTCCTCCTTATTATTATTCATCAATTACTAACACTGTCCACTTTCACAAAAATAATAAAACTAATAAACAAGAACAGCAAGTGCATGCAGTGCAATGTAAAGTGTACCTGGTCGCAGATGTGACAGGTGATCCGAAGGCACAAAAAGACACAAAACCACCTTTGCCAAGGCTCCATCATGTCAGCACAAGCAGCACCAGCGGCAGCAGCTGTTCATCGAAGAAGCAACTGTCGATAACGATGGCTCAACAAATGTCTACAGTGATGAAATCGGTCACGCCTGAATGCAAATATTTGGGAGTAGACTCACGGAGCTGTCGGCCTTCGTCTCGTGCGACTCTGAAGCCGACGCCACTGCAAAGTCCAAGCATCGAGCTACCGCCATATCAGGTTGAGCTTGCTGATGTTATTCACAAACAGCAGCAGTTACTACAGCAGCATTCGACACAGCACAACACAGCCGCTTTTGAGGACGAGTCCATGCATAATCTTTCAGTCACTGGTGATGATAATCCACAGGTATGTCTGCACCTAAATATAACCCAGTGATATTCTAGTAAAATATTTGACAATACCTTCGGCCTATCAGATGCATGTTTTTTAAAATAAATTTCCGAATTAAAACATATTTTTAAAAGCATGTGTGGATTTTTAAATCAACATTTTTAACTTGACTTCTATGTTTGATATGAATTTATTCAAAAGTATAATCACAAAAATTGCTCAATATGAATTTAATTATAAAATTCGTGTTCTATGTAAACTGCATTTATATTTTTCTTCTTGAATCTTTTCTTTACTGAATGCCAATGAAGTTGCCTCAAATAGATCTACACCGGTCTAATGTTGTTGACGCAGCGTACCAGGGTATAAGTAGCACCAGCGCAGTAGTTGCTACTAATTCATATATGTAGCTGCCTCGCTGTGCACACTCATTGTATCGATTTGGTGTTCAAGCAGCTCTGCTTGTACCGTGTAGCAGGCACATTTTCTATGGCGCTCTAGCTACCCCAATCTTTTCTCTGTGCAGTCAAATCTGTTATCGAGTTTGAAAAATTGTTGCATAAAATTTTATTGCAGGTTATGGAAGTAAAGGTAACCAGTTAGTAACCGAAAAATTAATTTACGTGCTGCGTAGCAGAAAACAACCGCTTTCTGAGTACAGTAGGACGTAAAATCATACACGCATAACGGCCAGAAGAAGCCTGAGATTGTCTGTTTATTGTTCTTAGCTTTGCCCAAGACAGCAATACACAGACAATATGAGACTTTCTTTACTTAACTGGCCTAGGTGCGTAATATACAATTTTTTTGAACAGATAATAGTGTATCGTATACTTATAGGCTATTCCAGCCAGGCAAGTAGTCTCTTTTACTTCCGTGGTGCATGTACCGCTTTTCAATATAAATAATTGATCAACTCGAAAAACTAGGTATTCAGAGCATGACTGTTAATTAAAAATATATGTGTAGCAATCAACATTTCGCCATAACACTAATGGCTTCTTCAGTATAAATACATCATGTAGGTGCTAGGACGGCACGCCGATTGGATAGTCATAGCGTTTCTTACGATCTATGCGTTATAGCAAAAACTATGTACATCATTAAAAATCGAAAAGCCGAAATATAAACAGACTCTTTCAAAGAGGCTTTTTGCTCGTTTTTTTATATTTGCACATTCTGATTTTTCATGATGTATATAGTTTTTGCTGTATATCATTCGTAGATTGTAAAAAACGCTATGATTGTCCGATTGGCGTGCTGTCCTAGCACCTGCATTATGTATTTATCCTGAGTAGACCATTCGCGTGATAGCTAAAAATTAATTTCAGTACATATATGTTTATTAAAAAGTCATGCTCTAATTACATACTATTTCGTGTCCATCAATTAGGAGCATCAGATGTGTCCCACCCGGTCTAATTAGCCAAAAGCGGGACGCGCTCTCATTGGCCAAAAGATCCAGCATTTTATTTGAATGAATAAGGCCTATTCTACAAAGTAAAGGTAAGTAATTAATAGAAGAAGAAAATGTATTAAGTAGATTAAACAATTCTAGTAAAAAACGTTATAAAGAAACCAATTTATTTCAATAATGGTTAAACCCAATGACCCTATGTGTGACAGTTGCATAAAGCTAGGTTAATACAGCTAGAAGAACTATGAATAAATCATAAAATTAGATCCCAAGCTGTTAATCCCCCTAGACCAGTACTGCTTCTGAATATGAGAGTTGAATGCATCAAAGAATAATTAATTGATAAATATGTTTTTAAATAAAAGGGATATACAGCTACGAAAATCATAAATAAATGATAACATTAAATCCCAAGCTGTTAACCCTCTGGCCCAGTAATGACTGCGTATGAAAGTTAAATGCATTAATAATCAGTTTATTAATCAATGCGTTCCTGAATAGAAGGTATGTACAGCTACAGAAATTACGGATAAATATAAACACTAAATACCAAGCTATTAAACCCCCTAGACCAGAAATAACTCTGCGTATGAGAGATTAATGCATCAAAGAAAAATTTATTGATAAATACGTTTATAAATAAAAGGTATATACAGCCACAAAAATTATGAATAAACGAAAACATTAAATACCAAGCTGATGATCCCCCTAGACCAGTACTGCTTCTGCATATAAGAGTTAAATGCATCAAAGAATCATTTATTGATAAAAATGTTTTCAAATGAAAGGTTAATAGAGCTACAAAAATTATAAATAAAAGATGACATTACATCCCAAGCTGTTAATCCAGCTAAACCAGTACTGACTCTACGTATGAGAGTTAAATGCATCAAAAGATAATTTATTGATAAATATGTTCTTGAAAAATAGATGTAGAAAGCTACGAAAATTATAAATAAATAATGACATTAAATCTCAAACTGTTAGTCCCCTTCGCGCAGTTCCGTCTCTGCGTATGGAAATTTAATAAATCATAAAATAATCTATTGATAAATATGTTCGTAAATAATAGATATGTACAGCATCGAAAATTGTAAATGTATAATAATATTAAATCCTAAGCTGTTAATCCTCCTAAACCAGTACTGACCCTGCGTATGAAAGTTAAACGGATCTAAGAATAATTTATTGATGAATACGTTTATAAAAAAAAGGTATACACTGCTGTAAAAATTTATAAATAAATAATAACAATAAATCTTAATCCGTCAATTTCCTTAGACTACTACTGTCTCTACGTATAAAAGTTAAACGCATCAAAAATTAATATACGGATCAATATGTTCTTGAATAAAAAGTATATATGGCTACGAAAATTTATAAATTAATGATAACATTACATCCCAATCTGTGTATTCCCTTAGACGACTTCTGACAGTCTGAGAGTGCATATGATAGTTCAATGCATCAAAAAACAATTCATTGATAAGTATGTTCTCGAATAAAGGGTATATACAGCTATCAAAATTATAAATAAATAATACCATCTTATCCCTAGCTTTGAATATTCTTGGCCCAGTAAAAACTGTGTATGAGAGTTAAATAAATCAAAAAATAATTTATTGATAAATATAATCTTGAATAACAGGTACTTAAAGCTACGAAAATTATAAATAAATGATAACATTAAATCCTATGCTGTTAATCTTTCTGAACCAGTACTGATTCTACGTAGAAAAGTTAAATGCATCAAAAAATATTTGATTGATAAATATGTTTTTTATTGCACTGTATATACAGCTACGAATATCATGAATAAATGATAACAATAAATTCTAAGCTGTCATTCCTCCTGGACTAGTCCTGACTCTGCGTATGAGAGTTAAATGAAACAAAGGATAATTTATTGATAAATATGTTCTCGAATAAAAGATATATACAGCTACAAAAATTATAAACAAATGACAACATTAAATCCTAAGCGGCAAATCCTCTTAAACCAGTACTGACTCTACGTATAAAAGTTGAGTGTATCATAGAATAATTTATTGATAAATATGCCCTTAAATACAATGTATATACAGCTAATAAAACTTATAAATAAATAATTACATTAAATCCCAATCTGTAAATTATCCTGGATCAGTACTCACGCTGCGTATAAGAGTTGATCGCATCGACAAGAATTTAATTGATAAATATGTTCCTAAATAGAAATTATGTATAGCTGAAAAAATTTTAAAATAGATGATTACATTCAATCTCAATCTGTAAATCCCTCTAGACCAGTACTGACTCTGCGTATGAACGTTAAATGGATCTCTAAATAATTTATTGATAAATATGTTTATAAATGAAACGTATATACAGCTAAAAAATTTGAAGATGAAAGATAACTCTAAATTACAATTTGTAAATCCCCCTAGACCTGTACTGACTCTGCGTATCACAGTTAGATGCATCAAAGAATAATTTTTTGATAAGTATGTTCTTGAATAAATGGTATATGAAGCTACGAAAATTATAAATAACTGATAATCTTGAATTCTAAGCTGTTAATCCCCCTAGACCACTACTGACTCTGCGGATATAAGTTAAAGGAATCTAAGAATAATTTATTGATAACTATATATGTACAGCTGGAAAAATTTATAAATAAATAATTGCAATAAATCTTAATCGGTCAATCTCCTTAGATTAGTACTGACTCTGCGTATAAGAGTTAAATACATCAACAAATTCTTTATTGATAAATATGTTCTTGAATCAAAGATACATACAGATACGAAAATTATAAATAAATGATAACATTTAATCATATGCTGTTAATCCCCTTAGACCTGTTCTGACTCTGCGAATCAGAGTTGAATGCATCGAAGAATGATAAATTGATACTTATGTTTTTTGAATAGAAGGTATATACAGCTACAAAAATTATAATTTAATGATACTATTAAATATCTAGCTGTTATAAGCCTAGACCAGTAGAAACTCTGCGTGTGAAAGTTAAATAGATCTATGAATAAATTATTGGAAAATATGTTTATAAATACAAGGTATATCCAGCTGAAAAAATTTATAGATAAAAGATAACTTTAAATTCCAATCTGGAAATCCCCCTAGGCCAGTACTGACCCTGCGTATGAGAGTTAAATTAATCAAATAACAATTTTCTGATGAATTTGTTCTTAAATAATAGTTATATACAGCTACAAAAATTACAAATATATGATAACATTAAATTCCAAGCTGTTAATCCTCCTAAACCAGTACTGCCTCTACGTATATAAGTTTGGATGCATCAAAGAATAATTTATTGATGAATATGTTTGTAAGAAAAAGATATATATATAGCTAAAAATATTTAGATAAAATAATAACAATTAATTCCAATTATTGAAGCCCCCTAGACCAGTACGGACTCATTGCATGCAAGTTAAATAGATCTGTAAATAATTGATTGATAATTATGTTTATAAATAAAAGGTATGTACAGCTGAAAAAAATCATAGATAAAGAATTACTTGAAATTCCAATACGTGAAAACCACAAACCTGTATTGACTTCGCGTATCACAGTTAAATGCATCAAAATATAATTAATCGATAAACATGTTTTGAAATGAAAGGTATCTACGGCTAAAAAATTTTATAGATAAATGATTACAATAAATTCGAATCTGTTGATCCCCTAAGTCTAGTACTAATTCTGCGTATAGGAGTTAAACGCATCAAAAATTATTTATTTATTTATATGTTCTTGAATGAAAGGTATATATATCTACAAAGTTTACAAAAAATGGTAACATTAAATCCCAAGCTCTCGATCGCCTCTAGACCAGTACTGACTTTGCGTATAAGAGTTAAATGGATTTAAGAATAATTTTTCGATAAATATGTTTTTATATAAAAGGTATATACGGCTGTAAAAAATTATAGCTAAATTATTACAATGAATCTAAATCTGCCGATCCCCTTAGTCTAGTACTGACTTTGCGTAAGATAGTTAAGCGCATTAAAAAATAGGTAATTGATATGTACTTTCTTGAATAAAACATATATACAGAAGAAAAAATTTATAAATGAATGATTACAATAAATTAGAATTTGTCAATCCTGTTAGTATAGTACTGACTCTGCGTATAAGAGTTAAACGCATATAAAAATAATTTATTGATTCATTGTTCTTGATTAAAAGGTATATATAGCTATTAAGTTTACAAGTAAATGATAACATTAAATCCTCAGCTGTTAATCCTCCTAAACTAGTACTGCCTCTACGTATGAGAGTGTGATTGCATCAAAGGATAATTTATGAACAAGAGTGTTTATAAAAAGAAGGTATGTACAGCTAAAAAAATTTAAAAATAAATGATAACATTAAATCCCAATCTGTAAATCCCCTTAGACCAGTACTTACTTTCCGCATAGAAGTTTAATGCATCAACGAATACTTAATTGATAAATATAATCATAAACAAAAGTTACATACAGCTAAAACAATGTGTGAATAAATGATAACATCAAATCCCAAGATGTTAATCCCTCTAGACTAGTACTAACTCTGCGTATGAGAGTTAAATAATACGAAGAATAATTTATTAATAAATATGTTCTTAAATAATAGGTATATACAGCTACAAAAATTATAAATATATGATAACATTGAATCTTTAGCTGTAAATCCTCTTAAACCAGTACGTACTCTGCGTGTGAAAGTTGAATAGAAATGGAGATAATTTATTAATGGATATGTTGATAAAAAAAAAAGTATATACAGCTAAAACAATTTATAGATAAAAGATAACTTTGAATTCTAATCTGTAAATTCCCTTCGACCAGTAATGACTCTGCGCATAAAAGTTAAATGTATCAAAGAATAATTGATTCATAAATATGTTCATACATAAAAGGTATATACAGTTGAAAGTTTAAAAATAAATAATATTATTCAATCCTAATCTGTGAATTTCCCTAGACTAGTACTGACTCTGCGTATTAGACTTGAATGAATCGAAGTATAGTTAATTGATAAATATGGTCTTAAATCATAGGTATGTACAGCAACAAAAATTATAAATAATTGATGCTATCCAATCCTAAGCTGTTAATCCGCCGGGACGAGTAATGACTGCGTATAAGAGTTGAATGCATCGAAAAACGATTGATTGATACATATGTTTTTTAATAAAAGGTAAATGCAGCTACGAAAATTATAAATTAATGATACCATCCAACCCCCAGCTGTTAATCTCTCTGGCCTAGTAATGACTGCGTACAGATGTGGACTGCATCAAAGAATAGTTTATTAATAAATATGTTCTTGAATAAAAGGTATATACAGCTACGAAAATTATAAAAAATGATAACAATAAATTACAACTCGTCAATCCTTCTAGACCAGTACTGACTCTGTGTAAAAAAGTTAAATCAATTAAGGAATAATTAATTTAAAAATATGTTTATAAATAATGGTTACATACATCTAAAAAATATAAATAAATGATCACATTAACTTCTAAGCTGTAAATTTTTCTAGCCTAGTACTGTCGTTAAGTATTAAAGTTAAATAAATCAAAGAGTAATTTATGAATAAGTATGTTCCTAAATCAAAGATATACAGCTATGACGATTATAAATGAATTATAACATCAAATCCTAAGCTGTTAATCACCCTAGACCTGTGCTGACTTTGCGTATCACGTTTAAATGCATCAAAAAATAAATAATTGGTACATATGTTTTGCATATAAGGTAAATACAGCTACGTAGATTATTAATAAATGATGCCATCTACTGACTGCATATGAAATTGGACTGCATCAAAGAATGATTTATTGATGAATATGCTCTTGAATAAAAGGTATATGCAGCTACAAAAATTATAAATAAATGATAACATTAAATTCCAAGCCTTTAATCTCTCTGGACGAGTACTGACTCTGCCAATGGAAGTTGAATGGATCTATGAATAATTCATCGATAAATATGTTTATAGATAAAAGTTTAATACAGCTAAAAAATTTATAGATTAAAAATAACTTTAAATTTAAATCAGTGAATCCGCCTAAACCAGTACTGACTCTGCGGATAAGAGGTGGATAAATCAAAGAATATATAATTGATACATACGTTTTTAAATAGAAAGTATATACGGCTACATAAATTATAAATAGATGATGTCATCCAATCCTAAGCTGTTAATTCCCTAGCCCAGAATGACTGCGTATAAGAGTTAAATGTATCGAAGAATAATTTATTAATAAGTATGTTTTTGAATAAAAGGTATATATAGCTACTAAATTTAGAAATAAATGATAAAATTTAATTCTGAGCTGTCAATCCAACTAGATTAGTACTAACTCTGCGTATGGAAGTTGTATGGATCTAAGAATAATTTATTTATTTATATGTTTATGAATAAATGGTATATACAGCCGAGAAAATTTAAAAATGATCGATAACTTTAAATTCTAATCTGTAAATCCACCTAGACCAGTACTGACTTTGCATATAAAAGTTAAATAAATCGAAGAATAATTTATTAATAAATATGTTCTTGTATAATAGGTATATAGAGCTACAGAAATTATGAATAAATGATAACATTGAATCCTATGCTGTTAATCTTTTTGTACCAGTGCTGACTCTTAGTATAGGAGTTTAATGCATTAAAGAATAATTTATCGATATATATGTTCATAAATAATAGATATATACAGCTAAAAAAATGTAAACAAAGGAAAGCATCGAATTCCAAGCTGTGAATCTTTCTAGCCTAGTACTGACTTTATGAATAAAAGTTGAATGAATGAAAGAATAATTTATTTATAAATATGTTTTTTATTTAAAGATATATACAGCTACAACGATTATAAATAAATAATAACATTAAATTCCAAGCTGTTAATCTCCGTAGACCTGTGCTAACTCCAAGTATTACAGTTGAATGCATCGAAATATTATTAATTTATTCATAGTTTTTTGAATAGTAGGTATATACATCTACGTTAACTATAAATATATGATCCCATCAAATTATAAGCTGTTAATCGCCCTAGCCTAGTAATGACTGCGTATGAAAGTTACATGGATCAAAAAATAATTTATTAATAAATATATTTTTAAATAATAGGTATGTACAGCTACAAAAATTATAAATGTATGATAACATTAAATACTAAGCTGTTAATCGTCCTGAACCAGTACTTACTCTGCGTATGAAAGTTAACTATGTCTAAGAATAATTTATTAATAAATACGTTTATAATAAACGTATATGAGGCTAAGAAATCTATAGATAAAAGAGAACTTTAAATTACAATCTGTGAAACCTCCTAGAACAGTACTGTCTCTGCGTATAAGTGTTAAATAAATCAAAGAATAGCTTATCGATAAATATGTTCTTTAATCAAAGATATATACAGCTAGGACGATTATAAATAAATGATAACATTAAATCCTTAGCTGTTAATCCCCCTAGACCTGTGCTGACTCTACGTATCACATTTAAATGCATCAAAAAATAATTTATTGATACATATGTTTTTGTAAAGAAGGTATATACAGCTACTTTGATTATTAATAAATGATGACATTTAATCCTAAGCTGTAAATCCCCCTGGCTTAGTATTGATTGCGTATGAGAGTTAAATGGATCGAGGAATAATTTATTATTAAATATGTTTTTGAATAATAGGTATATACAGCTACAAAAATTATAAATATATGATAACATTAAATTCTTAGCTGTTGATCCTCCTTAACCAGTACAGACTCTGCGTATGAAAGTTGAATATATTCAACAATAATTTATTAATAGATGTGTTTATAAAAAAAAGGTATGTACAGCTAAAAAAATTTATAGATAAAAAGTAACTTTAAATTCAAATCTGTAAATCCCCCTAGACCAGTACTGACTCTGCGTTTTAATGTTGAATGCATCGAAGAGCAATTTATTGATAAATATGCCCTTGAATACAATGTATGTACAGCTACGAAAGTTCTGTATAAATGATATCATAAAATCCTAAGCTGTGTATCCCCCTGGACCTGTACTGACTCTGCGTATTACAGTTAAATGCATCAAAAAATAATTATTTGATACATATGTTTTTAAATAGAAGGTATTTACAGCTACGTAAATTATACATAAATTCTGCCATCCAATTCTAAGCTGTTAATCCCCTAGCCCAGTAATGACTGCGTATGAGAGTTAAGTGCATCAAAGAATAAATTTTTGATAAGTATGTTCATAAATAAGAGATTTATACAGCTACAACGATTATAAATAAAATATAATATTAAATTTCAAGCTGATAATCCCCCTAGACCTGTACTTACTCTGCGTATGACAGTTGAATGCATCGAAGAACAATTAATTGATGCATATGTTTTTCAGAAGAAGGTATATGCAGCTACGAAAATTATAAATTGCTAATATCATCCATTCCTCAGCTGTTAATCTCTCTAGCCCAGTAATGACTGCCTATTGGAGTGGACTGCATCAAAGAATTATTTATTAATAAATATGTGCTTAAATAAAAGGTATACACAGCTACGAAAATATTAAAAAATAATAACAATAAATTCCAAGCTGTTTATCCCCCTAGACTAGTATTGACTTTGCGTATGAGAGTTGCATGAATCAAAAAATCATTTATTATTAAATATGTTCTTGAATAATAGGTACATAAAGCTCCGTAAATTATAAATAAATAATGCCATCCAGTCCTAAGCTGTTAATCTCCTTGGCTCAGTAATGACTGCGTATGAGAGTTGAATGCATCGGAGAATAATTTTTTGATAAGTATGTTCTTGAATAAAAGGTATATATAGCTACAAATATTAGAAATAAATTATAACATTTGATCCTAAGCTGTTAATATTCCTAGACCTGTGCTAACTCTGCGTATCACAGTCAAATGCATAGAAATACATTCATCGATACATATGTTTTTGAATAAAAGGTATATAAAGCTACAAAAATTACAAGTACATGATAAAATTAAATTGTAAGCCTTCAATCTCACTTGACCAGTACTAACTCTACTTATGAGAGTTGAGTAGATCTATGAATAATTTATTGATAAATATGTTTATGAATAAAAGGTATATACAGCTAACAAATTTATTGATAAAAGATATTTTTCAGTTCTAATCTGTAAATCCCCCAAGACCAGTTCTGACTCTGCGTATAATAGTTGCATAAATCAAGGAACAATTTATTAATAAATATGTTTTTGGATGATAGGTATATACAGCTACAAAAATTAATCATAATTGATAACATTAAATCCCAAGCTGTTAATCCTACTGAACCAGTTCTTACTCTACCTAAAAGATGTAAATGCATCAAAGAATAATATATCCATAAATATGCGTTTGAATACAATGTATATGAGCAATTTCACAGAACTTTTAACTTTCTGACTGGAAAGTAAAAAATAAAATAATTAAGGCACGCTAACCAAAACTATATTAGTATATTCTATAAGACTTTTATAAAGGAAAAAAAATTGCGTTACTTATTTTTAAAATTTGTTTTTTTTATAAGCACATATTGAAATTATTGAAATAGTCAATACAATTTAGCACAGGTATTATAATGGTTTCCGTAAATATTGCACTTAGGATACTTACTCAAGTTTGTTTAACGCATTAGTGTTTGTTGAATACAATTTTTGGTAATAGGTTGTTGTGCATCCACATTTATTTTTTATTAACAAATTTTATAAACAATTTGAAAAAATAATTTAATAAAATTTATTTTTTATTTTATACTTCTTTCCATACATAAAATATATTATTTCTTTTGGGAACCCTTAATCTTCTTAGTAAAAAATTTAATGCTTGATAAATATGGTTTTAATTAATTTTTCGTCAAAATGATTTGATAATAACATGATCAACAGAGACATTTACTGCCTAATTTGAAATAACAGAAATATGGTGAATTAAGTACTATATTACATGAGAAAAATAAATTATTTAATAATTGGTTCAATATTTTAACACTAAATTTATTATTTTACTAGTTTACATAGCTGAATAATAAATAATAATAACAATACTCAACAATAACGAGTCTTTTCGCTATTTACTATATTAAAAAATATTATTCATAAAGATTTAATGATAAACCACTGGACAGCACATATTTTTAGAAATATTATTGACCATTGGTAATTATTTCTTTGTTTTTGCTTTAGTTGATCTTTTATTGCTTTTTTTTAATGCTACTACTTCAGCACTCGATCGCTCCTCACTATTCGTATTCATATTCAGTGTACTTTTTTTGTCAGCATGAGGATCCTATCCTTTATTAGTTAAAGCACAGTGTTCGCATGGTAAACATTCCATACATTTAGTGCAAGACAGATAGTTTAGGAATAATTGATCTTTTTTCCCTTCTGACCAAATTAATTGAAAAATTTTGTTAGAATTAGGCGCTGATTGTACAGTTGCATCATTTAATGTATCGAATTTCT
>JAPYYV010001000.1:0-37113 GCA_030522625.1 Copidosoma aretas
GACGTTCTTCATATTTGCTTTCCACTGGCTGACTCCATCTACTGTAAAAAGTTTTTATGTGACTGTGTGGTGGTTGCATTCAGCAGCAGCTCCAGTAAGATCCACCCCTCCGAATCACCAGTACCAAGCCACCATATTGCAATCCAAGAGCCCGGTACCAGCTGGTTCCTGCAATGCTTTATGAAAAAAGCCACCATATAGTCTCTTCAGCGGTGGTAAGCCAGTATAGTCTAGCCCACCGCGTCTTTTTTATTTTGAGACGTACAGCTTTTTAAGCGGTAGGAGCCCGGTATTATTCAGGTCACCGCATTGGCCTTACCTCCCGGAGCTCCCATATCACACACAAGTAGCAAGACCCCGACAACTCAGACGAGAGAATCCCACCAAGTCACGCTGCTTCTGTGTCAGTGTAGTGTGTGTACGTGAGAGGAATGTATTCACCACCACTTACCTCTATACATGGCTAGTTGGTATGCCGTTAGTGTTGAAGCCCCCTTACCCGACCTAGGCTGCAAGCAGTACGGTCTACGACAAGGTGACGCATACCATGGAGGGGGAGTAGTAGTAGTAGGAGTTGTAGTGGTAGTGACAGTAGTAGTAGTGGTAGTAGTTGTAGTGTAAGTAGTAGTGGTAGTTGTAGTAGTATTAATAGAAGTAGTATTAGTATTCGTTGAAGTAATTGTAGTTTAAGTAGTAGTAGTGATAGTAGTAGTCGTAGAAGTTGTAGTAGTCGCAACAAAAGAAGTGATAGCAGTAGTAATTGTAGTAGTGGCAGTAGTAGGAGTAGTGGTAGCAGTATTTATAGTGATAGAAGTAGTGGCAGTTGTACTGATGATAGTAGTAGTAGTTACAGTAGTTACAGTAGTTGTAGTGGCCGTAGTATTAGTAGTAGTGGTAGAAGTATTAGTAGTAGTAGTAGTTAAAGTAATAGTAGTATAAGTAGTAGTAGTGATAGAAGTAGTAGTCGTAGTAGTTCTAGTAGTAGTCGCATCAACTGCAGTGGTAGAAGTAGTAGTTGTAGTAGTCGTTGTAGTAGTAGTATTATTAGGACTTGTAGTGGAAGTAGTATTAGTATTCGTGATAGTAGTCGTAGTGGTAGGGGTAGTAGTATTAGTGGTAGTAGTGGTAGTTGTAGTAGTAGTTGTTGTCGGAGCAATTGCAGTATATGTAGTAGAAGTAGAAGTAGTATTAGTAGTATTAGTTGTAGTGGTAGTGTTAGATGTAGTAGTAATGGTAGTAGTAATGGTGGTATAAGTAGTAGTATTAGTAGTAGTAGTAATAGTAGTAGTAGTAGTAGTAGTAGTAGTAGTAGTAGTAGTAGTAGTAGTAGTAGTAGTAGTAGTAGTAATGGAAGTAGTAGAAGTAGGAGTACTTGTGGTAGTAAAAGCGTTTTGCTCGCAATAGGGAACCCTTACTCTATGAAAGACAGGAAATAATGAACGTTGCACGATCAAGGACTTTCACGGACAAGGCTCGTAATAATTATTGGCCGATGACGAAATTACAATAATCAGCGAAGCAGAAAACGGGGGACAAATGCTCTAGGAATAATAGACGATGTTAACGGGAAGGACGTATTAGGGTAGGATAGCAGGATGACAACGGACGATGCACATAGGACAGAAATATTTAGAAAGATGGTACAGTAACTTCTCCTATGGAAGTTAAAAAACGATGGCTCTACAGCATTCGAAAATTTGTACAACGACGGCATAACGAACACACGCTTAAACAACTTATTGACCCCGATAACAGAATCTTAATAAGGATATTTTTAGACGATAAAACTACAAGAAGTGGAGAGAATATGGGCAGATATAACAAGCACACTATCGATTGAGCAAATGAGAAGTCTGTAAGTATTGATGAGCAGGGCAACCGCACTGACGGCGTCAGAGACTATTTAACAGGTTAAGAAATACCTAGCAACCGGGTCACAAAGAGTACAAGATGGACCAACAAATAGAACCGAAATAATGACGCTTGGAGCGAATAGCCATCATCGACAAGCGGTATTTGCAACGCAATACAGACAGAGGCTATGAGAGATACTAACTAGTGCATCCCGTAGAGAGGTTAGATTCGACGAAACATCAATAGCACGACACAGATACAACAATAACTTAAACTATGAAAATTTGGACGTGGACGGATACTCAAGGATACTCTACGACGATACACACTGGAGATCGACAGTCCCACCCTACCTTCAATCCCAAGGATGCAGTAACAAAGAAAAAGAGCATTATTTTGCCTGACAATAAAATGCATACATCACAGCTCGCTCCCACTCCCCGAATGCGTAGGTGACAACACGACTACAGCAGAATGTACTCACATCACTAACATCACTAAGTCATACATCAGGAATGATACCTTTATATCCACCGATAAAACTGCGACTTTTTAAACAAATGGTGAGAACAATGGGTCATAGCATAGGCCCTGACTATGAAGAAATTTTTCTGGACACACTAGTTAATAAATTGCGGGGCCGAGCAGCAGCCTCATTGACCACATGCGTAACACAATACGTCACAATAGAAAACTTTCTACAGGAGTTGGCAGAAACATATGGAGGTTTGGAGCCAGTAGACACACTAATGGAAAACCTCAAGGTTATTCGACAGTATGAATATAAAAGTGTTAAAAGCTACACAGTTAAGGTCCAAGAATTACATTATATAATAATAATGACGTACGATTAAAAACCAGACTTGACACGGGGAGGAAAAACAAAAATAAAATAAATATGGAAAGATTGACAATAATACAACTAATAAACAGACTACGTCACCTGCTGGATTGCAAAGTACTGAGCACCAATTAAAGGTCGCTACGAGAGGCCTCAGTAACAGCACAAAAAATAGAAAACGAGCAGACTCCGCGATCTGGCTCATCCGAAAAACAGGGTACCCGTGCGACTTGCAGAAAGCGTTTTGCTCGTTGGAAGCGAAGAATTGACAATCCCGCTTGCAACCAAGACAATAGGAGGAGTTAGCCGCTTAAAAAATGATAAAATATGTTTGTACTGGAACAGATACGGTACACACCAAACGAGGGACTGCTAGAAGTTTTTGTTGGCCGCAAAAAACAGTCAAATGCACCGTTTTGTTAGAAGAACACATATAACACAGGCTTATGCCCAAATAGCGCTACAGCTCAGCTGCATATACTGCGGTCTTAGAAATTATAACGTCAAACAGTGCTAAAATCATCAGAACGATATAAGAAGAGATCAAGACAACAAGGCTCAGAGAAGAAACGGAGATTCCGTGCGCTCATGCTACGACAACTACAAAGGAGATATCCCGATACAGAAAAGTTACACAAACGGACTAGATAATAATAATAATAAGTACGGAACATACGACAGAAGCAATGGTAGATTAAATGGAAACTGTAGTATAAATCAGGGATACAGCTAAGACTACGGGGGGTCCAACAACTATAACAGCACGTAAGTATGCAACAATACGTTAAATAAAAATAACGGTTATTCAAGAAACTAGGGAAATGTCCATCACAGAGGTTACAACAAGAAAAATACTAACGACTACGGCAATCAACGGAAATACAACCAGGATAGAAACTCGCCGAATTGTAAAGACAGCCCAACAATAAAGTGAACGAATTTCGCGCTCAGAATTTAAACTTCCAGGTCGCTCGTCATGCTCCCAAAGCGTCGAGCGAGTCCCGGAAGTAGAGAAAAAGACGGATAAAACTCTGCAAGAAGAGAATGAAAGGGTGAAGGGAGATTGACAGCAACCAGCGGCGTCATGTATTGCAAGAATCGGAGAAAAACGTAGCGAAACACAGGACATGGAAGTGCAGAAAAAGGGGAGTGAAGAAAAAATACCGCTAGAAACAGACCACAAGAGGATCGCCGAAATAGCCGCAAATACAAATTATAAGAATCTTATCAATCTATAGCGTTCTAACAGCCCAGGTTTTAAAAAGGAGACGCACAATTAAGGAACAAATGAGCTGCTCCAGGTAATAAAAATTAATACGACACAGGTAGGACATACACCACCCTTAGTATGCCTAGAGAGCCTGCAACTAAGAAACAATAGCGCGAGATTCTATGCAGATATGGGTGCCAAAGTATCGATTATAAAAATGAGTATCCTCAAAAAGGGCTTGTAGACAAAATGCGATGGGAGAGTGTCGATAATCGGCGTTACACACAGAGCACGGTGCACGTTCGGAACGGTAAAATTGACACTAATTGAGCAGACATGCACTCTGCATGTTGTCCCTAACGACTTCCCCATACAGATAGAAAGATTTATTGGATGGGACCTATTGAAGGAATATGGCGGCCATATATGCGCCAAAAATAATATATTAGTTTTAAGTGGCACCGAGATACATCTGCTGGAGCCAGAAGCATTTGGAATCCGTGCAAGACCAAAATACATAATTTTCACGTATGTAAAAGAGACGTGAAATAATATCTTTGTTGGATGAATACCTCTGCAAAAATAAAATGAGGTCATTTTAGTCAACGATTTTGTAGCAAACAACAACAACGACAAAGTATATGCCAAATGTATTAATATTACTGACGGACAAAAAAAATACCCGTGCCTCACGTAGAATCTCTAGAATGTGAGATGATTCACGGGGCACAGCCTAACAGCGTCGATAGGGATGATGCCAAAGCCTGACAGAAGTCAATGATAAAATTATTTAATTTAAACGAAATTAATGAAAAACATAGTAAAATGGAAAAAGACGACAAACAAGAAGATAATGCAGACACGACGAGTTTTAATGGAGAAGAATTACGACATATACGTGAATTGATAGAATTCGATCCTTTTGTGTTTGGCCTCGACGGAGAGCCTTTAAAAGCGACGAACGTGTTAAAACATAAGATACCGACAATAACTAAAAAACCAATCGCGGCAAAAAGAATCAGGTATCCGACAGCATTAAAGCAGCAGATAAGCGTAAAACTGAAAAAATTAGAAAATCAAGGCATAATTGAGCCATCCACGTCACCATACAACTCCAACACATGGACAGTCCCAAAATACCCAGGCCCGAGTGGAAAAAAGCGTTGGAGAGTTGTAACGGATTTTAGACTGCTTAACGAAGCAACAGTTGGCTCGTACCAGCCACTACCATTTCCGAGTGATATTTTAAATCACCTCGTATCCGCCCGCTACATAACCGTCGTAGATCTAAAAATTGGATTTATCCAAATCGAAATAGACAAGAAAGACGCTTATAATACAGCCTTTTTAAGTCTGGACAAGCACATCTAATATAAGCGCATGCCAATGGGATGTACGAATTCACCAAACACATTCGGGCTTGCAATAACATTAGCGCTAGCGCATTTTCAAGGATATGAAATAGAGGTCTATATGGATGACATAATGGTATTCGCAGAGATAATAGAAGAACATGGAAGAAGGTTCAAGATGTTGCTAGAACAACGAGCAAAAAACAACTGAACAATCGAGCCAACAAAGTGTTAACTTTTGAAGCAAGAAGCAAAAGTATTGGGTCACATAGTCGGTAACAGACAAATAAAAACTAACCCCGAAAAAATCATAGCGGTAAAAATTATTTAAGACCAACAAATACAAAAGAAACCAAGCAATTATTAGGCCTTGCAGGATATTATGAACACCTTATGGAAAGCTACGCAAAATTAGCCCAGATAATTTCTAAACTGTTACTAAACAGCCCTGAGTTTGAATGGCAAGAACCCTAACAACAAGCGTTTGGTACGCTCGTAGAAGTACTAAGCAGTGAGCCTGTATTTACAGCGCCAGACATGAACTAACCATTTATAGTCACGACAGATGCCTTGGATTATGCTATGGGCGTAATATTAGGTCAAGAATAAATAGGTGAAGATCACCCTGGTGAATATGCATCCCGTTGCCTAAAAGGTAGCGAACTCCGCTACCCAACGTACGATGAGGAACTGCTTGCCATAGTCCATGCAAAAAAGCAATTCAGACCACACTTGTACGGGCAGAAATTTACAGTAGTTACCGACCACAAGTCTCCTAAACATGTCCACACATCGAGAAAACCGGACGTGCAACTTACCAGACTAAAAGGAGTACTACGTGGCAAAGAAATTTGACGTAACATACGGACCCAGAAAGGTTAATATAGCGGCAGATGCCCTATCTGGAAACCCAGTTTTAAAAAAAGGTGAGAAAAATCTCGAATCGCCCCGCCGAGAATTGTACGAACTTGCGGAAGAACAAGAAGTAGAAGGACTCGGCGATACAAGCGCATGGCCTGCACGAATATATAAGGTTCGTACATGAAGGTAGGAAAATATTATTATAAAGGACAGGAAAAATAGAATAGATGTATCAGATTCGGACGACATGAATGACATGGTGAGGAAAAAGAAATCCCGGGAAAACAATAGTTCAAGCGATTATACACCGAGCGAGCGTAGCGATGCGAACTAGGAGTCGCAACGCTTAGGAACAGAAAAAAACAATAAGAAAAGTTAGTTTTAAGTATAACCATCGTATTCTACGTCAAATTTCCTATGGAAAACTCCATTTTATTTAATGGACAAATTATAATTACTATTAGAAAAAAATTTTTAATCAAATACTCTTATTTGTTTGTCAAGATGGCTGTATAACAAATTAAAAAAAAATAATATTTATAGTTTGTACAAGAATAAAAAGCATCATTGTTTAAGAAAATTACTTTATTACTATCTGTCTATGCCATATTAGAAGTACCTTGTTCAAAATGATAACATCAAATAGTGGTAGTAAATAATATGATGTAGTCGTAAAATATTAATATTTGCTATTTAAAAATTTTAACTGCCTTTTTTTTTCGGACGATGAAAATTTCTTGGCTTCCAATTCTTAAAGGGAGATATGAACAATACAATAAAATTTTTAAGTTCCCTTTATTGTCAATGCTTTTTGAAAACGCAATGTTAGTGTTTTTTTTTTCTTTTTTGTATTCAGCATTAGTCAAATAACGACACGTTACGTTTGGCAGAGTTTCCGTTACCCGGTCAAATAATTATTTTGGAGAACGGATTGGATTATTAACCCTTTGAAGACTAGCTCCAGCAGCAAGTCTTTTGAATGTGCCACCTACTTCTTCACATGGTCCTTTCCCATGGGAAGTTGGAAAAAAGTGCCACTCAGCTGCTGTATGAAAGTCCTCAAAGTGATGCGTGAGGTTGATGAAATTCGTTTTATTCTTGTACTGCCAACTGGCGCCATCTGCAAATATATGATTTTAGCTACATCTTTTAAATTCATTTATGAAATCTACGAACTGATTTTAAAATACATGATTGGCAACTGTATCGTGACGTAAGCATTCTGACATTGAAACCAAACTTTTGATTTTTAACTCATTTTTGTTATCTCTGAAGTAATTTAAAAATGGATGTATTGCCACTTGGTCATAATTCCATTGTATTCCTTAAACTGAATTTTGAATTACAAATACATAATTCTCTGAGAAGTCGCAAATAACAATAAACTTATTTCTTATTAAAGTCCTCTTCTTTTCGTTCAAAAATTCTCTTTGTTTATAAACTAAAAATAAATGCATTAATAATATAATCAAACCACTACTTAAAATTCGTAAAAAATCATCAACATTTGATACGAGGGTTTGTAATGAGGTCCTATCGGTTCTAACACATTGCTTGTACTTGATATTGTCTATTTATTTAACTACGAAATTTTTTTCTAGCTGATTAATAATACTGTTTACCCCAGGGAATCTATCGCATAACCCTAAGAAACAGTTAGTAGATTTCACATTACATATCATTCGATCCAAACAATCATGGTAATCTGTCAAAGGTCGCGGATAATCAGCAATAATTGATTTTAAATTCGCTCCATCGATAAATAATTTTACATTTTTATGTATGGGACAAACACAAACGAAATGAGTACCAGCCGCTCCTGCTAAGACACAGTGTTTGTGTCATAAACATGCAAACTTCCAGAGACTAAATTTTATGGTTGGATCGCTCAGTTTGAATGTATTATAAAATTCTTTCAAATTATTCAAAATCAGACCAGGCGTTTCTGCTTTTTAATTTTTTTTCCATCTATTTTAACGTACATGTAGTCTTTTTGACCTGCTATTAATTGGGTATAATCGTCAGACTGCTAAGAACTAACAAAAGTATCAACAGTATCTGCATCTAAAGCTGGATGATGTTTGGTGTATAATCGCTTAATATCCCCGTATCTTGAGCTAAATTTACTGCGACAGTTATCATAAGCCTAGTTGCGCTTGGAAAATGGAGACATATTTTTTGGTAAGACCAGTATCGAAAAATAGTTAAAATTTTTATCTTGTGAGTTCGGTCTTGACTCATACTTAAACTTTCTTGAAGAGTTCGCGAAATTGTATTATAACCCTCTTCGTCGTTGAGATCATAGGGACCATTGTTATATATTAAAAACTTTTTTCTTGGTGGCTTCTGTAATTTATTTAGCTTTTTGTTCAGAATACCTTTTTTGTGTCAATTTTCTTTTTTTAATAGGAGATGCTCCTAAGATACCTGAACCTTTGTTCAAATACTCAACACGAGCATCCAGAAAAGTTGTATTTTCACCTGATGGTTCACCTGATGAAGTTTCTCCACTATCGATTTTATCATTAGAGTCTCTATTGCATAAATCTTCCGTATTTTGTTACTGTAAAAGATACAGTACGTTATTGTGACTATTAACGAGCTCAATTTCAAAACTTCAGACGAAAAAGACTAAAAGAAGTTTGCTGGCTAAGATAATTAAGGGCGTACAACGTTATTGCTGGCTATGTCACGTATTTGTACGTTAAGGCTTGGTTCTACTGAACTTCTTTACCACGAAATAGTCATACGTTATTATTGAGTATGTAATACATTCATACTGCAGACTATACATACATATATGATAATGTAAGGAAGATCGACAAGCGATGCCATCTCCAGGGTACTGCAGGCATAGCCTTTGTGGACGCCTGGTGCTCTGACGAAGCACACAGGCTAGATCTCGTCTGTCCGTCGTAGCGTGAGGTCGTGCATGTACGAGAGTAGCTGGCTTGGATTTCTTGTTGTACAAGTGTTTCGGTGTATATTACAATATTATATCTAATAATTAACAAGTACCTGTTCGCTTATTTCAAGATCCATGAAATAATCCTCATTATATTAACAGTTACATAAGATAGTAACGTACTATTTTTGTTTGTTTATTTTGGTTCTCTTCGTTATTTTCATCGTTGCCCTTCGTGATGCGTAGGTGACAGGAATCACAGATTCTTTGCTGTAACGACTCCGTAGTTACAGTTAAATTTAGTGCACGTAACTGATTCTCATTAACTTTTTTTAGATTAAAGGTTTTTCTTTTTGTATGATTAATCTTATTAGAAGGATTGAAACATGCATCTGAAAAAAAGTTTAATGATTCCAATTTTCGAGACACTTTTTTGGCATCGTAGGGATACACTTACAACACAGATGGCTCGAGATGGCAATTCACATGCTCTGAAGAGAGCAAACAGGACACTAAAAGCAACACTCAAAATTTGGACATAAGCTACTCTAAATAGCACGAGGAGCGCTGGCAAAGAGGGGAACACGTACAAGTTCGAGAGCCAATGAATACTCTAAAAGAGAACTGCTTTCTGTATTGCTTTCTCTACTCTCGATAGACTATAATAGCCACTCCCTTGTTATGTTAGCGTCACCACTTTTCGAAATCGAAAACACTACAGGCACCAGCAAACTATCGTCAGTTACTACTACTAGAATCTTTTTATAGTGTATAAGAGCCGATAACTTTTAACCATCAGAGGATGCTGCAAACTGTTTTCTATGAATTATTTATGAATTTTTTCAATTAGTAATTAAGTCTTTTTGATAAAATAAGATTATTTAATGAGAATTTTCGAATAAAAAAAGTGTAATACTTTCCGACTATATTAATATTGCGCGATATAATTCGGAACGAGATCCATTGAATATGGTATTGACAGATAATAATAAAGTAATTCTTTTAATCGAATATATTTTTTATTTATGTAATTATTATTAATGTATTTTTTTTAATTTGTTATAGAGCCATCTTGACAAACAAATAAAAGTATTTAATTAAAAAAATAAAATATAAATGTATATTCCAAAGAAAACTGGTGAGACAAAAAAGGAAGGGCGCGAAATAGCGCCCGCGCGCCACGCCGCGGCCGATTTGACGTAGCGCACTAGGTTAAATAATTTTTTTCTTGTATTATTAATAATTTATCCATTAATTAAAATAGGGTTTTTCAAAGAGAATTTGACGTAGAAGATGATGATAATACTAAAAACTCACTACGAGGTGGATGCAGTTGTCAAAAATTGATTTGAACATTTAAATTGTCAATAACTTTCTTTAATTATTACTGATTTTTTTCACGAGTATTTTATCTTAAAGCTTATTCTTCGACCTTCTAAATGAAAAAAAAGCACAGTCCGTAGCTTAAATAGATAACCGGAGTTATGCATTTTCGAAAATCACTCCTTAAGCTCAAAATCACCGATATGGCGAGATTGAAATATTTTCTAACATCGAAAATATTGTAAGAAAAAAAAGGAAACGAAACATACATATTTTTTTTCAATAAATAACCCGTAAAAAAAGTTTCAGCCAAATCAAAAACGTGTCGGTCAGAAAGGTTTCCGGTTCGTAAAAGAACGTCCCATATATACAGTTCGTACAAAAAGGCAGAAAAATATTACTAGAAAGAAAAGGAAAAATAAAATAAAGATATCAGACTTGGACGGAACAAATGACATCGTGAGGAAAAAGAAACCCTGGGAAATTAAGAGTTGAAACGATTATACACCGAGTGAGCATACTGATGCGGACTTGGAGTCGGAATGCTTAGAAAGAAAGAAGGCAACAATAAAAACGGCACCTAAATTACGGAAAAGAGGTAGACTGCGCAATAATATTGTATGAGACAAAAGAGAAAATAAAAAAGCGAATCAAACAACGGCTGGAAGCGATACCGATAAAAAAATATTATCAAAAGAGCCGGCCAGCGACAGACTAGCATGCAACAAAATATGCAGAAAGACGTTAAAGTGACGAGTACACCGTATGTAGAGCAGAATATAGCATAAGAGGCAGGGCAAAAAACTCGTTGGATACATTGAATAAGATACTACCTGAATTTTTCAACACTCTCGAACGGGATGATGCCTGGAAGTAAATAGTCATAGCACACTGCAATACAGCATCGGTCACGAAAGACGAGGCGAAAAGAAAATTGTAGAGAAAATAACAATGGTGCTGGCAACTGGCGCAGGCAAGCCAGCAGCAGAAGCAGCTAGCAAAAGCAGAGAGCCAAGGATACCGTAGGATGTACGACGAAGACAGTGAAAGAGCTAAAGGAACTAAGTAAGGGAGATAAAAACAGAGAGAGTAACCGAGAAATGCCTGAGCAAGATGAAATGCAAGTGGGCGAAAATTAACGGCCAGCTATTTTGGGAAGTAGAACGAGTGGCAGAAAAATAAACAACGTCGAGCATTTTAATGACTTACCACATATAAAAGAGCAGCCAGGAAATAGCAGCAGGCTAAACAGAAAAATCGAAGCAATACTTAACGATTGAATAGACAACTTTCAAGCGAAGGTTACTGTGGATATTATTAAGCGCCAAGATTTTTACGGTAAACCAGGGGTTAAAGTACATGCATCGGAATCCGACACTACCACGGATCGACAAAAGGGCAAACCGACAGAAAGCACAGAGGACGACCATACAGAAATAAATGAAGAAGAGGACGCTAGAACTCAAAGAAGCGCAACAGGTTGCACCGAACCGCATAAAAAGTTCGAGGTGGTTGATGTACCCTACGATAAAAGCAGCTTTTTTCATGCTCTTATACTCTTATATGGACTAATAATATTAACAGACGGACTCGGAGAGGCCCTACTAAAATCAAAGTGGTTACAGAAACGCAAAGACACCAAATGCTTAAGAGTAATCCTTAACGACAGTCATAAGTTTGGTGACGGGGAATGCACTTTCATATTTTCCAAGGAATACGAAGAAAATATATGTATACACTTCCAAGCAACACCGAAACTTACAATTTATCAACATTTCATAGGCAAAGAAGACAAAGCATTGAAACATGTATGCTTTTAAGACAAACATTATCAAGCGTAGTTAAAAGCGCGGAAAATAATTCATCGCCATAAGAGAATGATATAAATAATAACGATGATTCAAACAAAAAAAAACAGTCGGAGAATATCGAAAAAATGGCCTAGTCAGACACAATTGGGCTACTTGAGAGCTTATTTAATAGAAATGCAGATAAAGAAGGAAGCGAGCTAGAGGAGCATAAAGGAAAAGAGAACGAAGAGAAGAAAGCATACAATAAATGCGATCTACTTCCTCCTGATACTCCTCCTCCCCTATATCCAACACCGTTAGATTTTCCAAGCTTGTCGGAATACAACGAAGAAATCAGCGGCGAAAAAAGAGCCAGGATTAGATGAAGCTATGCTCGAGCCAGAAAGCGACTCAGAGCGAGTGGGGCCATAAGGGATTCTGAGCCCGGCAACACTTGATAAATACAGAGTATGCAGAAAACACATACCGCAGAAAAGGCCGCCTTTACTACGCCATGATGATTCACTGCCGGCACCATTTTAAAGGATGCATCGAACAAAAGATCATCTATTTTGCTGCCTAGATAAAATAGCCTTTAATAACAGACAACTTACCCAATACATAAGCAGTCATAAAGCGACACACGGTCGAAAGCTGTCCATCAATTTTACGACTAGAGCAGTGGACTCCCTCAAAATGCCGTTGAACGAAATCATCCGTGCCACACAATGAAAAAATTGAATAGAGATCCTCTTAGAACATCACTAAACCTCTGACAACCACCATCAAAATAGAACTTACCTATTTAAAAAAAAAAAAAAAAAAATTTTGCAACGTCCACGCAGCCTTATACACATTTTTCCTTCCTCCATTAAAAAAAAACCAAAATAACTATTAGTTTTGTAAATGGATATCAGGAAAATTGAATATGGGATGATTGCTCACGCAATTAACACATCCTCTAACGTCCACTAAAACCAACCATTTCAATAGCGATATAGCATATAAGAATAATTGTAACAATAATAATGGAATAGCATAAACAATCGGAGAAAAAAGAACTAATATTAAGTAAACGAAGGATTGTAATAAATTAATTTAAGCAATACCATGTGTAAGAGGGAATGTCGAATAAGATCGCGTAGAAAAGAGAAATAATTGTCGAAAACAACAGACATATTGTTACAACACCGGCATGCTGGGTGCAAGATACAGTAGCTACTTTAAGCGCCTTTTCTTTCATCACACTAGCAAATATGGAAGTGCCTCTTCCAGGAGGATCTATTCATCTGTTATAGATTGTTCACAGGTAACAGTCAGCGTGAAAATAATCAAACTTCTAATGAAATAGTGGCCGACGATAGCATCATGCTAAGACTGATTGTCATCCAAATTTAGGGATATATATTACCGGTGCAGCAGCGTAGTCATAAATCTCGGAAGCAGAGGGACATCGAACGGAGCCCAGCAGCTCGACGGCAAAAATCCATGGACGAGCAATTATTTTTTTTTAATCGCAGTGCAGCTTTACAAAGACATCCTCCACTAGAATAACAATAATAATAAGGATAACAATATTAATAATAATTACATTACTAACAAACTATCATTGAAACCTATCGTTGCGTGATGATACTAACAAAAAAAACCTATTCATATAAATCGGACGTAGTAATGCCTTAGCCATCATAATTCTTGACAATAATTTAAGTATGTATATCTTGTATAACTTAAGACATATACCTACCATGTATACCTCAATACATACATCATTTGAAAAAGGGCACATATGCGGGTACACGATACTTAAGAAATTTAACTTAACAATTTTTACTTACACTAATTAATTAATAATTTATATATACTACTAACCAAATTAGGATAGTTTTTTACTTAAAAAATTAACGTCTAAATATAATAAAATATTTCTAATGAATTATATCGTAATCCATTTTCATATAAAAAACTTAATATGTACAAGTAACTATGCAAACCATGTCCACAATATGAGAAAACTTAACGGAGAAAAATATGTACAGAGAAAAGACCCTATATAAAAATTATAATGTAACTTCAGGACATAAAATGAGTTGTACAGACAATATTAAAGAGGAAAGAGCGCTTACATATACAAAAAAGATGCATGCACGATACAAACAGCAGAATAACCCTTTGGAGAAACGAGGATCAGCTGAAAAAGACTATGTCTCTGCTCCTCAATAGAAAAAGGTGGACAACACAAACAACAGAACACAAACATTACTCGAACGCCTACCCTAAACATATAAGAAAATCGCCGTCGAGGACGTCACCGCAGCCTCGGACGTGCGACGTACGATAGCATGACTATACGTCCGTCCGCCCTTCCCTAGCTAGGGGCCCTCTCAGACGGAGTGTTGGGCAAGGGGAGGGTGAATCAAGAGAAGTAGGAAAGACTATGCCTGACGCTCTAGATAAGCAGACGTACCCACTTCGGTACGTGACTCACACTTGGCTCTTCCCTCGGTCTCTATTTAAATAAAGAACCATTAATCACACTTGCTGTGCACTTATTTCTCGATCACCATACCGATAAAGTCATTTGTAACAACAATCAAACTTTATATATGATAAAGTTATAATATATTATGTTCATTAATTTTGTAATAAATAATTGTAGTGAGCAAGTAGAGATTCGTCGAATGAGGTTATATTAAGTGGCTACAAGTGCTGTTATATAATAACCTAAACGTAAGAGCGTAATTTATAATATTTTTTTTAGTTAATAGTATCTATTCAATTCAGTTAAAATCAGTTTTTTTCTGCCAAAAATATTTATGTTTGCAACGATTATTTGAATTAAGAAAAAAATATTACATCTTTATTAATGGTTTTCCTGTATTCATTACCAACATAGTTAGGCTATGATAAAACTTCTTATTCTATCTTAATCCGTTCTTGAGATATTGTATTTCGAAGAAGAAAAAATTAAAACAGTTCACGCAATCTTCGAGTAAGATGATGTTCAGTAGTTAGAAGTTCTATTAAGTAAATAAGAATAACCTAAATGTACAGGCTTTTTTTTTAATATTATGGTCAGTAGTAAGTATTAAGTTAAGTTAAAACCAAATTTCTTACTATTTCCAAAAAATTCATGTTATTAATGATTTTTTGAGGTTAAGAAAATTATACCCTTATGAATAGTTCTGTATTTTACATCAACCTACGTGCATGTTTTAACAAAAATCATCGTTTTATCTTTGTTCTTGATATACAAGATGTTAAAAAAAAATTAAAATACTATATGCATTGGTCGAGAGACGTTATGTTTAGCGGTTTGGATTGCTGTTATATGAATAATAAAGTAACATGAACGTAAAAGAGTATTTGTTATTATTTTTCTCATGATTAATAGTGAGTATTCAGTTCTCTTAAAACCAGTTTTTGCAACGCTTCGATCAAAATCGTCGTTCCGTTTTAATTCGTTTTTAAGATATTAGATTTTGAAAAAAAAAAATCTAAATAGTTTACGCATTCATCAAGTGAGTTTATGTTGAGTGGCTGCGAGTGCTGTAACATAAATAATAAAATCACACAAGCGTAAGAGCGTACTTTGTAATAGTTTGTATGGTCAATTGTATGTATTAAGTTAAATTGAAACCAGCTTTTTTTTTGTCCGAAAAAAAATTATTGTTAACGATAATTTTTGAGATTAAAAAAAAATCTATACTTTTATGAATAGTTTTCCTGTATTTTTCATCGAAATACCTACACTTTAACAATATACATCGTTCTATTTTGATCTGTTTTTAATATATTGGAGTTAGAAAAGGAAAGAGCCTAAATAGTTCCCTGTTCTGAAAGTTTCACTTCTGTCGGGTCTCCCCTGAGGCCGACCGTTATTGTAAATTTTTAGTGCTTTATAAATTTTTAAAAAGATATTTAATTGTAGATGAGGATTCTTGTGTAAAATATTTATCCAAGCGATTAAAAAACAGATATTAGGCGTAGGAACTTACATTTACTAACATCTTTAGCTTCAATGCTTGAAATCTTCGAAGTCGATTTTAATATTTCATCATTGATTTTAGCATGTGATGAAAAGATCAAGGATACTGAATCGAGTATCAATCTATCCTCAAAAGAATAATTATCTATGAACTGCTTCATTTCGTTGTTGTCATACATCTCGACATCTCCAAAGCTTATAGGTTTTTGTGAGTAAATCGAGTCCAGAACATTATCACAAGGATCCAACAGCTGTTCCAGTCGCGATATATGTTGCTGATGATTTTGGAACTGTTAGTGAGGAACGAAAAAATGGCTGTAGATGCCTGAGGATAAAGATTTCTAATATCACTAACCTTGTTAGAATCGAAAATCTCAATATCATGCAAATTTTGAACCATAATATCACATGCCACGTTTTTTGTCTTAACCTCATAGCAACCATCTTTAGTTGACTGTAAGAATTGAATTTCATCCACATCAGATAATTCAAGAAGTTTATCTTTTGTTGCTGCATAGTTTGAACTGTTATATTCCAACTCAATCGACTCACATAGCTTATTCAAAGGTAAGCTAAACTTTGGCACAAGTGCTGACTCGGCCATCAAATCTTCATGAGTCAATGCCTTGGACATCGTGTTTAGGGGCTGCAATAAGTTACCTGTAAGAATAAGAAAAATGTAAATGCTAATCACTATCTGGTACTCTCAGAAACGTTTTTTAATGCTCTTAACAAAACAAGTATCCGACTATTTACATGTCATCTCATCCCTTAGCAATAAAAAAAAGTCCTTACACATTAAAAAATAACATAATCAATACTAGAAATAATAGAGAAAAAGTATAAGATTTTTCATCCACAATAGATCATCAATATCTTCCAGTTTACTTTGACAAGTATAGATAAATATTCAGTCCACCTTTAAACCTCATCATGCATTTATTTTGCATTCTATATAAGATTATGACATTCAAGCAAAGTTATGTACGCTTGAATATTTCAATTAAATACTGCATTAGGCTGTGTATCATTTGTCACTAAAGGTACAGTGTACCAAAACAACTGTCACGAATAATAAATAAAATTAGCATGTTTAATGATTAAACAGTAGTGAAAGAGATAGAAAATGAGAGAGGCTCATGCAAGCGAAAAAAAAGTTAAAATTGGGTTGATGGTAAAAGAAAAAGAAAAACGCAGGTTAGAAATTAAAGTGAATTACTTATCAGAAAAAGATAAAAGAATCTTACATAAGAAAAAAGAGCTGAATAGGAAGATTTAGGGGGCATCACCCTACTATTCAGCACTAAATTTTAAACGTTATTAGAGTTAATTGTTTACATCATCCCGCAATTGAGATAAATGAGTACAATAAGTGGGTGGTTTTTGAGAGTTAGGAAAAAGATATTTCAAATAATTTGTTGTGTTGCATCAGAGTGTTTTCTTAGTTTGAAGGATGAACTCTTAAAAAATGAAAAAATTTCTTGGATTCGCTTCTATTTAATTTTTTTAAAGCTTTCTCCAAGCCTTAAATTATTTGAGATGGAGCCACCGAGAAAATTTTTCAAAAATATTAAATGTGCGATGAGTTGGATACAAATGTTTATAAAAAAATAAGTTTTTGAAGTAAAAATTGGCAAATAACTCGTCCGACATTAAATATTTTGGATAATTTTCTGTGGTGACTCTATCTTAAATGATCCAAAGAGTAGAACAATCTTCAAAAATTTAAAACTAAACGAAAAGTCAAGAAGATTCTCTCTTTTTTAGAGGTTATTTTTTCAATTAAGAAAATATACCTATGCAATTTGGCCATTTTTTAAATTAATTTTTTCTCTGCTCTAAAAAGTACTTCTTTCTCGTATTTCTATATCTTAATTTCAGAAGGATGCCAAAAAATACTACGTTATTATTATTAGTATTTTTATAAATTTAGTTATTCATAGTAGGGTAGAGCCCTCTTAACAGAGTAGACAGACAGCTGGAAAACGCAAGAACTCATGAAATAAATCTTATGAAAATATTAACAATTAGTTCAGTAATAAATAGAAGACAGTGAAACTTGGGGCGGGCTCGTCGGTTCATGGCGTAGAAATGTCAAACTAAGCTTATAGCAGTAATTTTTAACACAACATTAATGAATCGGCAAGCGAAATAGACCTAGAAACGAGGACTTGGAAAGTAAAAGCAATTATATAATAGAAAAGCAATATAATCAGTGTAAAGACCGTGCAGCAACAGGAAGCTCTGAGTTAAAATAGGCAAGAGCTTATACATGAAAAAAAAATACAAGAACATGGAAAAGAACGATATATTTTTCAGAAGGGTACGCACAATTGAAAGAGCCATAGTAGAAGTGTGAAAGGGAATTTTAATGATACATCAGGTGAAAAAGCACATATGATTAAGGCGAGAGCAATCGAAAAAGTTAAAGACAGGAGCTTTTGAAAATATGTGGGTGTTCTCATGAAATAAAAGATGGAATAAGACTCATTCTATGGCTAGTATTAGGGGGACCAAAAGAAAAAATGTTTCTGAGGTGTACAGCAACGCAACAATATGAACTATGCTGAAGAAACTCTCAGAGAACGTTGATAGATGATTTAACAAAGAAGAATCGGTACTTATCATAGGTGATCTAAATGAAATAATTGAAAAATGGCAGATAAATGACGAGGGCAAAAGAGAAATCAGCAGATGATCTATGGATGTAACAATCAATGGGAAGTGCGAAAAACTGCATACTTTTTGCGAAGAGTCAAGCTCAAGCATCAGGAAAAAGCAACAGGGGAGTATTAATACAGAATGTTAACTTTTATATTTAATATAGGTCACTAAGTTCTCGCTGATTTTCTTGAATGAAAAGATAAGTAAAGAGATATAGATTATGAAGATGACTCTGAACGCATGATGGTATTATGTATCTGAAGAGATATTTATAGCCGGAAAAAGAAGGAAGGATGAGACAAAACAGTACGAACTAGGAAGGAAACAGCCATCATGACTACTTCCAAAGAGGATAAGAGTTGAGTAGAATGATGAAACGAGAAAAAGCAAAAGAATATACATTAAGTCGTCATGTAAAAGGGACAAAATGTAGTTACTAAACGAATTTGGAACGTAGATTAAACAACTCAAGACGATTTAAAAATCAGAGAGAAAATAGACGGTAGAGTGGAATCAAGAGGCTAAAAGTTTGAAAGAACAGATACGAGCAGCACTGAAAAGAAGGGCAATTTCAAAATGAAAGCAACATGAAGAGGTATTATCGCAGAGAGAAGAAGACCAAAAGAAATTGTGAAATTGAAATGATAAATAAAAAAAACAATAAATTATAGCCATACAATTAAAGAAAGTGGAATATAGTATAAAATTAACAGATCTCTGAAAAGCAGTAAGACAATGGAGACCAGAGGAAAAAAAGAAGATATCAAGTGTCAATAAAGAAAATTGGCCAAGGTACTTCAAAAATCTTCTAAAGGCACAAGATGCAGTAGTGCTCAGATACTCAAGGTAGAGGACAGATGACGAGGAAGAGGTGTAGCAGACGCTAGATGGGGATAAGGACTTTGGATAGGAAGAAAATTAGAGAATTTACAGGAAATTTAGGCACAAGAACGCTAATAAAAATCATTTAGTAAAGCTGAGCTAGGAAAGGAATGGAAGGTGGCATGTATGTATGCAATACGCACGGTAGGAGACGATAATGGCAGGAAATATGACACAGGGGTAACTTTGCAAAATGTATACAATAAGATGATCGCGAATATACTAGTAAGCCAACTAAAAAAACGACTTTAGTCTAAGAGAAAATAAAATGAGAGCCGAGCAAAATTCGAAAGGAAAAGTACCAGGGAACATATTTTTACATTAACATTTTAAAAAGCAGTAAGGTACAAAATAAAGAGGCGTATTTTATATGAGCTTGATATACTTTGAAACAGTCTATGATCAGGTAAATAGGAAAATTCACATAGAAAAAAAAAGAACAGGATTAGGGTACAGTTTATCAGAGTCATCGAGTGATTTTAAGAGACACATAAATAGAGGAATAACAAAAGAAATCATAGAAAAGCTCAGAACAGACAGCAGAGTTGGGCAGGGATTCCCATTAGGTCCTAAATTGTCCAATACTCACCTACAAAATTGAGGAAAGAAATGCAAAAAGTGAAACAAAGGGGATTAATTGTAGGAGTTCAAATTTTGAGCATCAAGATTGCAGATGTCGCAGAAGATATGTATAATTAAAAAAAAAATATATATAATATACTACACGGAAAGAAATTCGGTAACAAAAGACTACTACAGTGTGAGCTACAAGGCACTCAACTTTTTTTTAACATTAAATAATCTCTATTAGGAGTCAAGACACGCCATTTTTTGGGATCGCTGAGGTCCAGATATATTTTAACTGTTATAGTTCACAACTGCAAGCATTACACTGAATGATTCGCGTTGCAAGACTTCCTCGTAATGTTTGGCTCCGGGGACGCAAATGTTGACACTCTAAGTTTCAATGTTGGCAGTCTAAGACAGCCACTTTTAAACTGAGCAAATGGCTGCTGCTCGAAGTTCCAGGAGCATGCGCAAACGTACTCAATTCAAAATAGATATTCTATCCACCTTATTAGATACGTGCTGTATCTTAAATAACTAAAAACTTGTAATCTCTGACTATCACCTTTGAGACACTGGGAGTCACAGCTTTCGCGTCCTCTCTAGAATATTTTTCGGAAGTCTAGTGCACTAAAATATGCGATGATTCGCTTGCATATATGTGTCCTAGATATTGAGTTATATATGGAGCTGCTACAAACGATGAACTTATTGGTATTGCGTCTCATATGGACTTCTTCCAGCTCGAAAGCATCAAGTTGTTTTCCTTCATGAAATACAGGAAGCTTTTCGCTACTGAATATATTTTCGTGTAGATAACTATATAAGGGCAGAAATAAACTTAAAGTTAAAAGTAGAAAAAAAAGAAATAATGGACTAAATAAAAGGAGGCAAGCTTACAGAAGGTAAAAATTGATATTGCAAAAAAAAAAAAAAATTAGTAAGCTCAAAGTGATGGGATAATACAGATACCTGAGATTCTAGGTAATGACAAAGAACACGATTGGACAATAAAAATATCTGACATGGTTTAAAGATAGTAAATATATTGTGATAAATTTGTTAGAAAGCTAAATCAGTAGACCTAAGCATAAGACTGTACCAATTAAACACTGTAGTTGAATCCGGATGACTCCACAGTGGAAATATTAAGATCGAAAAGATAATAGTAACTAAAAAAAATCGCTAAGAGAGTCTATGAAAACGTCTCTAGATGTCAGTAGAAAAACGCCGGCCTACATATAAGAATTAAGGCTAACGGAAAAGATCCACGGAAAATAAAAAATCACATTTGTGGTATTTGTCAGTGAAGGCGGTATTTAATAAGGAGGGGGAGAAAAATCAAATGTAATTTTGTTTGATAGAATAATCATAAGCGTATTTAAGGAAAGGCTGGAGAAGGGCTTAAAAATAAAGAAAGACCAACAAATATTAGCCGACTACGTAAAGACTAAAAAGTCAACATACTGTGATTACTATAAAGAAATGGAAAAGTAACAATAAGTTGAAGGATACAAGAAGGGAGAAATTCAAGATGAACAATCTAGGTGACGGTGTGGAAATACGGGAAAAATAGGTAACAAAGGATACCAAGATCGGTGAAGCGCCTTTAAAAAGAACCAGAAAAGAGAAAGGTTTTTTTATACACAAGATGATAACAAAACCAATCAGCGAGGTATGAATGCAGAAAGTAAGAAGATAGGGGAAACGTAGAACAGATGAGAATATGAAACGAAGATGATTAAAGCTATTGCAAAGGGATCCTGTCACTAACTTTTGTCGGTTGAGCAGAGAAATTAACAAAATCAAGCATATCGAGAGCTGTGGTGATGACAAGAATGGAAGCTCAGAGAATGAAGGGAAGTAACACTTGCAAAAGGCAAATGTGAGCGAGGACGTTTGATCTTAAATAAAATCAACGTACAGCCAAAAAATCAAAGTAAATATATAATAAATTAATGAGATTATAACATAAGAAAAAAACATGTGAACAGAGTAGCAACGAAAAGTTAGTTATGAAAAAATGGAAGAAGGAAATAGATTAAAAGAATAAATGATTAGTTGAATGTTACAAAAGTTGTAAATGATAAGATAAATGTTTTTAAAAGATGGTAGGACTGTTCTGTAAGGAAATGTGAATGGAATTTGCAAAATGGTAGACATTGAAAATAAATAAATAACAATAATAAAAAAACTACAAAAGTTTTACTTCCACCTAACGGTTCGATCGATCTGATTTTCAAAACCATCAATTCAATTTTTGTTATTGATACAACTATTAATATAACTACTATTATTATCATCATTATCATTATCATTATTGAACACAGAAAGTTTAGAACATTATAGCCGTCTAAAAAGCTGCTCTTACTTCTTTTTCTGTCATAACTCTATGGACTCTTATATCTTTTTCAATTTTTACACATAACTAGACTACCGTAGTTGACGTGCTTTTAGAATTGAATGGATATTTGGCTAGTCATAAGTCCTCTAGACCTTACCATTACAAGAAAATGCCTAAAAAAATATACTGGCTGTATAGTGAGCAATATGTTGGTAGTACTACATTCTCCAACTAGAGGCGTATACAGCTGATATTCTGCAAACAGTCTGCGACTCATCGCTGTCCTTGAAAGTGCTGTTTCGTACGCGTAAACTTTTTCGGGACACTTGTTTATCATGCTCGTCGTTTTTTTGCGATAGCTGGTATATGTAAACTGCTAATGTACTCAAATACTTCTTTCGATTAGGGAAAAAAGATAATAACACGTATAAAGTATTACAATTACCCTACAAGTAAGATGCATTGGAGAGAATGCAAGTGTTTGAGTGGTTTTCTCGCATCAAAAATGGGTTATGTCAATTTATTATCAACCTAGCTCATGTCAGGTATCTACATACTATACTGAATAAAATTTAAAAAAAAATTAAGGACTTATCCGTAAAGATTCACATTTGTAAAAACTTTTTAATTAGTACAAAGGAATATGGAGTTCAGTAAAGCGCATTTGGACTGAATACTTGGAGATTATGAAAGTGGCCGAAAAATGTGTACTTACACAGCGCTGTCAGTAGGCAGTTTTTTTAACAAAATATGGTATAAACACTAAGCTGCATCCCCCGTATTCACCAGACCTAGCGATGGAAATCATAAAAGCGTACATCCCCTAAATGCAGTATTCGTTTTGATTTGCTTCTAAAATTGGTTATGACGTTGACGCTTGTACCTAGAATTAATAGCTATTATTACTATTATCATTAATTATTATTATTATCATTATTATTATTATATGCACCGTCGCTATCGACATGGCTCGTTTTAGTAGACATTAGAGAATAAGTTAATTAAATGAGCAATTATATTATAGGCATCTTTTCACCCAATGTCCGTTTACGGCACTTATCATTATTATCGATTTTTTCTCCTAATTTTTCCCGTGTACAGTTACGTACATAGAGAAGAATTTTTTTTTTAAGGTGATAAAGAGGTTATATATTGCCGGCCTTTGCAGTGATAGATCTATTACTGTCTTTAGGTTCCAAGTAGATATGTGTTGATTCAATTATTCTTTATAGCAGGACAGATGATATTGCGCGAAAGGATTTTGGGTATATCAGAGATCTTACCCATCACCGCCCGTAATGTTGTTAAAGGTTCTTTTTTCTTTTTCTTTTTTTTTAACGTTGCACATGTTTCACGCCATAATGTCACTGTCGTACAGTAACAATATAGTAATATACGTGTGTATATATATATATATATATATATATATGCTGCTGATGCATGAGCTTCCACGACTGATACTACTACTACTACTACTACTACTACTACTACTACTACTACTACTACTACCGCAACTGCTAGTTGGACTGCTCACGGTACTGCTATTGCTATTGCTAATGCTACCGCTACTATAACTGCAATAACTACAAATACCACAACCGCTACTTATACTGCCTTTAATACTGCTTTTGCTAACGCTACTGTTAGTAATACTGCTACTGCAACCGCTACTAATACTGTTGATAAAACTGCTATCGCTACTACAACTGTAACTGCCAATCCTGCTGCTACTTCTATCGCAATAGCTACCTCTACCGCTACCACTGCCCGCTGTTACTACGACTATTATCACTTATACTGCTATTTCTATGGCTGTTGCTATTTTTCTGATACTGCTACTGCTACTGTTACTCCAACTTCTCATGCTACCGCTATCGCTATTGGAACTTTCACAACTACAACTGCTACTGCTATTACTATTGCTACTGCTACTGCCACTGCTACTGCTACTGTAACTTATAATGCTATTGTTAACGCGACTGCTACAGCTACTGCTTCTGCTACTGCAACTAAAATTGCTCATTCTACTGGTACTGATAATGCTATCGCTACCACTTCCGAAATCGCTACTGCTACTGTTACTACTACGACGACTGAAAATCCTACGCAGACTGCTACCGCGACTGCCATTGCTGCAGCTACTGATACTGATATTGCTTTTACTGGAGCATTAGCTACTGCTACAGCAACTGCAACTGTTAGATCTAAAACCAATATCGCAACTGCTGCTTCTACCAACAATGCTACTGCTACCAATACAGCGACTGCTGTGGCTGGTGGTATTGCTACTACTACTGCTACCGCTTCTGCTGACGCTTGTGTTACTGGACTGCTACAATTTATGCTATAGCCACCGCTTATGCTACTGCTAGTAATACCATCACTGTTACTGCTTCTGCAACTACTTCAGCTTCAGTTCCTGCAACTGCCACCCTTGTGGATAAAGCTACGACAGCTGCTACAGCACCTGCTACTGATACTGCTAAGGCCACGGCTACTGCAACAGCAACTGCTACTACACTACCTATTACTACCTCCACCAATACCGCTTTCGCTAGGGACACTACCACTGCTACCGCAACGTAATGCTACTGCTACTGTTGCTGCTAATGCATCTGTTTGTGCTACTGGTACTGAACTTGTTACCGAACATGCTACAGCTCTTTCTATTGCTGCAGCTACTGAAACTGCTCATGCTACTGATGCTGTTACTGATATCACTGCTTTAACTGATATGGAAACGACTATTCCAATTGCTACTGCTATCGCAACCGCTACTGCTACTGCTACTAATACCACTACTGCTACCGTTACTGCTATCCCAGCTGCTACTACTACTGCTGCTTCATCGCTAGCTAATGCTACTGCTGCTAATGCTGCTACAACTACTTCTATAGTGACTGCTACAACTACTGCTATAGCTACGGCCTCGACTATTGCTACTGCTACTGATGCTGTTGCTAAGACTGCTGATTCTACTCCTAGCGCTACCGCTAATGCTGTTGCTACGGCTACGGCTGCCGTAATGAATGCTGCTACTACTACTGCAACCGCTACCATCACCGCTACTATTACTAATACTGATACTGCTTCTGCTACTAATACACTCACTGCTACTGTTGCGGCTTTATCAGCTGCTACGGCAACTCCGGCGAAAGCGCCAGCTCCTTTTACTGCTACAACTACTGCTACTACTACTGCTAAAGTGCCTGCTACATGTACTTCCACAGCTACACCTACTGCTACTGCTACTACTGCACATAATGCATCCACTTCGATAACTGCTACTACTATTTCTACCGCGTCTGCTATCGACACTTATACATGTACTGCTGCTGATATTACTACTGCCACTGTAGCTGCTGCCACAGCTTCGACTACTACTAGTGCTTTTACTGCCAACTCGAAGGCTACTGCTGTTCCAACTGCTACTCATACTGTTACCAATACTGCTGCTTTCACCGCTAGCATTACCGCTAATGGTATTGCTACTGCTACCGCTGCCGTAACGGCCACTTCTACTACTACTACTGCTACGGCAACGGCTGCCGCAACTGCTACTGCTACTGTTCCCGCTACTATTACTGCTATCGCTTCTCATCTCGCTGCTGCTACTTGCACTGCTGCTTATACTGATTCTCCTATCGATACTGCTAGTAATACAGCTACTGCAACTGCTACTGATACTGCTTATAAAACTGCTCTCACTTCTTCATTTTTACTGGCAATGCTTCTACAACTGCTGTCAATACTGCTATGTCTTGTGTAACTACTGCTTACTGGTACTACAGCCACTGACACTGGTACTGATATTGCTATGGCAATCGCTACTTCTTTTATAACTGCTACTGCTACTTTATCCGCTACTGCAACTAAGACTGCTTCTGCTACTGATAATGCTATAGCTACGACTTTCACATACACTTTCTCTACCGCTAGTGCGAAGGTTACTTTAACTGAAACTGATACTGCGCCTGTTACTGCGAATGCTATTACAACAGCTACTGCAACTATTACTGCTTTTACTACAGCTTTTGCTGCTGCTGCCACTACAACTACTGCAACTACTAATGCGACTGCTTTCACAACTACTACTACTACTACTACTACTACTACTACTACTACTGCAACTACTAATGCGACTGCTTTCACAACTACTACTACTACTACTACTACTACTACTACTACTACGACTACTACTACTACTACTACTACTACTACTACTACTACTACTACTACTACTACTACTACCACTACGACTGCCACCACACTTGCTCATGATACTGCAACAAGTACCAATCCTGCTATTGCTCTCGATCCCGCAATGCAACTGCTACTACTTCTGATATCAGTACTACCACTGCTGCCAAAATTGATATCGCAACTGCTACTACTACTAAAAATGCTACAACTACCAGTTCGCTACTGCAGTTGCTATAGCTTCTGTCACTACAATTGCTATTCATACTGCTACCACTGTCACTATGATTACTGGACTGCTACGGTTCTTGCTACCGCCACCGCGTGTGCTACTACTACTGATACCACTACTGATCCTTACACTTTTAGATCTATCAAAACAGCAATCACCACTGCTATCGCTGCCTTAACCGAATATACTACTGCTTCTCATACTGCTTCTGCAGCCGTTTCTACTGCTGCTACAGTACCTGCTACTGATATTTTTACCGATACGGCTTAGATAACTGCAACAGCACCTGCTGCTGAGACTGCTAAGGCCACAGCTACTACAACTGCTACTGCTACTGTTACTGCTAGTATTATCACTGCTTTAACTGCTATGGCTACGACTATTGCTACTGCTACTGTGACTGCTTTTGCAGCCACTACTACTACTGCTGCTACAGCGCTAGCTACTGCTACTGCTAACAATGCTGCTACTGCTACAGCTACTGCTACAGCTACTGCTACTTCTGCTACTGTACCTGTTACTGCTACAGATACTAGTACTACTAGTGCTGCTAAAACCGAGACCGTTACTACTACTGCTTTTGCTACTACTACCGCTAGATCCACTGCTGCTTCCATTGATACTACAACCTTTAAATTTATTAGTGTAGTTTATGTATAGCGTCACGAAGGTCAAGTTACCATTAATAGACTTGGGCACAATTGTTTCTAACATTTCAAAGTACTTGATAATGTTTTTTTTCTAACTTTGTAATGCGTTGTTTGAGCTAAAGAAATGATTTTCTATTACTTTTAATGACACAGTACACAGCAGGATTTCCACTAGCAAGATGGTGCGATGTACAATATTATAAGAACAAAAATTTTAGGGTATTCGAAATTTAATATTTAAATATTTTTTTTTACGCTCTGACACTTTGCATACGATTTTATTTGTTGCTTTCTCTGTATCTCTGTATGTGGCAGGATAAGCAGAATCAATTTATCATTCATAACGAATTTAATCATTTTAATTTTTAAAATCTATTTCTTCAACAAAAGCGATTGTTATAGGCGGCAATTGTATAGAGTGCAATTGAATTTAATTCAATTTTTTGTCCATCGAGTATTAGAAATCTATTAATCATATAATTAAAATACACAGTAGGGAAAATATGTCACTTTATTCTATTAACCTGGGGACAGCTTGATATTTGATGGATCGCCTGGTTTTACTTGATTTCACAGACAATAGACTCTTACTTGTAAGAAGTCAAATACTTTTGAGAAGACTTAAAGATAAAACAAAATTTGTTGTTTACACAGATACGCATATAAAAATAAATACGTGAGTAGAAAACATTTTATGAATATAATAGTCATAACATAATAGAAAAAGTAACAATGCCTACCTCTGAAAAAAAATTTACATAACATACTGTGATATATGTTTTGTCCGTTTTGTCCGTTCGAGAAGGTGAAGCAGATCTTTTACTGCTTCATAAAGACCAGTAAGACGAGCTTCAATTTAAAAAATTAGTGCACTACAATAAATAACGTTCTTCTTTGCCTGAGAGTCACGTTATAAGTTTAAAGCATTATTTTTGCTTTTTTTCGATATCACTTAGATTGACGCGAGCAAACTCATATTCATGTAGCATTAAACCAATTGAGTAAATATCCCTCAAAAACGTCGCTTTAGACATACTAAATAGTCCAACATAATTTAAATATATTATTAATCACTAAATATATTGTATCATTAAAAATGTTATGTATGTACACTACGAACCTTCCTTATCATCAGGACCTGGTGGTTCTATTATAAAACTAGTCTGACCACTTTCATCCACTTTTTCCGTTACAGTTGCTACTACAGGTACTTTGATTTGTACAGATTTTGAGTCATCAAAATTATTAAATTTATCTGTACACTGAATAATTCCTTCTGACATTTTCAAGTCAACTGCAGTCGCTGGCGTCAATATCTGAATAAAAAAAAAATAAAAAATTATTGATAACGCTAAAACAGTTTTTAGTGGCAGCTTAATGAATTACACTAACTACAATATTGTACTAACGTGATTATTGTTTCCACTTGATGAGATTTTTACAAGAACTGGTATTCCTTTAGCAGGTTGAAATAATGCAAATGGTGTTTGGCCATGTGACAATGCAGTCGTCAAAGCCTTGTTCTCAATTTTATCAACGATGATATTCTCCATGAACTCGGTCTGATGATGTAAGAATTCTTATTTTATTATATTAAAATCAATTGTAGTCCCTACTATGAGTTCAAACTGTGTTAATAAAAAATATGTGAGCTGCAATGATAATTTAATTTTGTGACATTGCTTTATAACATTTCCATGAATTTATAATAAATATGGATTTCTACGATAGTATAAAATAATACGTTAATAACTTTAAAAATCAAAATATGAAAAGCATGCACGAAAACTTGAAACACAAATAAATCTGTAGAATATATTATTTGTTTAAACTTCAATACACTTTTTGAGACTTCACCTTTATTTTAAAACTTTAAAATATAAAACTTGTAGTATTCTTCACATGAACTGTCAAAATTTGTTTGTATAACGCACCTGAAGCATTTGATTCCAATTTTTATGAGTAAATAGCTTAAGCAATACCAAAATAATCAAGACATGGATAAGAAGCAGTTGTGATACTATGAAAGTGATCACTCGTCAAATGATCTAACCATTTTTAAACTTATACGAATAGAAGTTATGGGCCTTAATCTGGTAAATAACTAAAAAAAGAACCTTTCGTGATAAAACTATAAAGTTAAGAAAATTTAAAATAATAAGTATTGAAAATTGCTTGACTAACTAGTAAATACAAAATGTCGGTTAAGTAAACGGCGATTGTTAGTGTATTTCGATATGAAAATTATTTTAATAATCTTCTTAATTTTGTTGAATTCGTTTTGTGTATGTAAAGAAACTATACCATCCTGCATTTGAATTAACCGCGCTTCTTATGCTCCGGAAGCTGTTTCATACATTTGCACTAGATGGAATGATAGGTATTAGAAAAATTGAAAAATAAGAACGGAGAGAGAAAAATTAAAGTGATGATAAAATAAACTATCCCATAAAGTTACTACAAATATATTTTATAATAAAAAGTATATAAAATTAGTGAAATGAGAAAAAGTGATGGTAATAAGCTTTTATCGTCGTTTCTTTATTTACAAGTAATAATGTAAATATTGTAGGTAAACATTGTACATAGTAAGATGAGTCTTAATATTCATTGAGAGAAACATCATTCAGTTTATTACTTATTAACTATTTGATATAGTAAATAACATCATAAAATGACAATATCAGTAAAGAATGAGACTGCAGTTCACTTTTAAAGTGGTCGCATCTCCAACTGATAATAAATCTAGTGTGATTAGCATAACTTTAATAATTACAGAGGGTAAAAAAAATATGCTTTATAAGAACAAATTAAGTTGGTGGAATATCATGAAGAATTAAAGAAGACGGATTTTTATAAATAAGTAAAGGCAAAATTAAGATGTAGACGTGATGAAATTAGTGTGTGGGTTGTGCTAATAGAGGAACTACAAAAAATAAATGTGGGTGAAGGAGCAAATTTCATATTTAATGATAATTTTGAGTGCGATAAAAGGAAATATGAAAGAGCATGATTAAGTAAAATGTAACTTAACAAAAATATAAGAAAAGCTAGTTGTATCGTCAGAAAAAAAAGAAGAAAATAATTTAAAATGTATCACAGACAAATTCATGATTTATGAATTTACATGCAAACATTCTAATGCAATACAATGGCTAGAAACATTTGAAAAAGAATGTATTAGATTAACAACGTTTGCAGGATAAGCAGAATGGTCTAAATGGAGAAAGAGGTTTCTAGACACCTTTGCAGAAGAAAGATGGAATTCAGGAGTATATGCCTACAGATACAGAAAAGGGTCATTAATGGAATACGCTATAAGGAAAAAACAATTATTGCTAGAAGTGGATCAGGATATATTTTTAAAAACTTTGGTAACGTTAATCACAGCAGGATTACAAGAATTTATTAGAAACAAAATAGACAGAGAAATTCGTAAGGACTCAACTGATGTATTTAATACGATTTGAAAATGTAAAGGTTAAATAAATAGAAATAGCTTTATAAAAAAAAGAGACGACAAACGTGATTATAAAAAAAGATATGAAAAAAAAAATCATATAAAAATTGTATATGTTCATGCAAAGCTACAAGATATCATCCCAAAGACTCATGCTGGTTTAAAAAAAAGATAATGAAAAAGACAAAACCAATATATACGGCGTTATAGGCAACAGCTCTCTACTGAAGTACACACACACACACATACAAACCAAAAAAACGAGTAAACACACCATTAATCAAGCTGGATGTACTGACAGAAAATAAAATAAAAATAAAAGGAATACATGATTTGGGTTCGTAAGTCATTCTTATAAAGTTATAATAACTAAATTATATGATAATGATAAGATATTTCTGCAAATGGCTAATATTATGAAAAGTACTTAATAACTTTATATTAAAAATTTTTTGATATAGAAAAAAAAATGAACGTACTTAAAGTAGAAAATAATAAATTTAAAGATTTTTAATTGATTTAGATATGATAAAGAAATTTGAACTTACTCAAAATAAAAATTAGGAGATATTATAATAGAAAGAGATAAATACAGGAAAAAAAAACGTAAATATAAAAAATGTATTAAAGAACCAAAGACAGTAAAGGTAAATTTTAATGAACACGTAAAAAAAGATGAGGTAAAAATTAAAATGGACCATCTTAATAGTATAGAAATACTAGTAATATAGTAATATAGTAATATAAAATGAATAAAGTAGTAGAGAAATATAACACGGTATTTGTAAGAGACACATATGACGTGGAATTAGTAGTAGATTATAAAGCTAGAATAGACCTGCTAATAGAAAAATATTGTACAAAAAAACCATATATGTGTTCAATGGAAGATAAAAAAGAAATAGAAAAAGAGTAGCAAAATTATTCGAAAAAACATTGATCAAAGAAGCCTTCTAGCCCGTTTGCAGCACCAGTAACACTGGCATACAAAAAGGATGAAGAAAAAAAACTAGGCTGCGCGCTGCGTATAGATTTTAGCGAATCAAAAAAAAAAAATAATAATACCACAAGCACAACTATTCCCACTAATAGACAATGAAATAATGAGAGCAAGAAACTGTAACTTCTTTACTACGCAAGATTTTAACTCAGCATTTTGGTCTATACCGTTAACAATGAAAGATAAAAAAACAGCATACGTTACACAAGACGAACATTTCTAGTGGGCCTGTTTACCGTTTGGTCTGGAAACATTACCAGCCATCTTTCGACGAATTTTGAGTTGTGACCTAAGAAAACATAGACTAACAGAGATTACAGTGAATTACAGAGATGACTTACTGATACACTCAACATCGTTTAAAGAACATCTACAACATAGATAATTGAACAAGTATCAGAAGCAATAATAAAAGATGGATTCATAATAGAATTTAAAAATAGACTTTTGCTTCCAATTCAGTAAACTATCTTGGACATATATTTAAGAATAATACAGTAAGACCGATCGAAGATAATTAAATTTCAACTGAAGTCTTACAATCCCGAAGACACGAAAACCTGTCAGACAATTTTTAGCAAAGATACACTTTTATCATAAATACATGGAAAAAAGTGCAATAATTCTAGACCCCTTACAGAAACTATTACGAAAAATTTAAAGTTTGTGTTGTCCGATGATTGTGAGGAATCATTCATGAGATAAAGAAATTGCTATGTTTAAAACCAATAATTGACATATTTTATAATAGCTTACTAATCAAAATTTTCACAGATGCACCAATACATGGTATAGGAGCAGTCTTAAAACAGAAACAAATAGATGGAAAAGATAAACTAGTAGCATATTTTTGAAAATACTTAACGACACACAAAAAAGGAAAAAAGCAATATATTTAGAATGTTAAGCAATAAAAGAAGCAATAAAATCCTGGCAACATTAGCTTATGGGAAGAAAATTCACAGTATACTCAGACTACAACACATGAAAAAGTTTAAATAATAAAGCTAGGAAGGATGAAAAATTAGATAAGTTAACTTATTATTTATCACAATACAATTATAATATAAAATACATTCCTGGAAAAAATAAAACCGAAGCAGACTGCTCAAGTAGACATCCGGTATTAGAATTAAATTCGAATGCAGATAAAATATTGAAGATAGTACACCTGATAAGATTGGACTAAATAGAAACAGATCAGAAAGAGAACGAGACAATTCGTAAAGTAGAGAGAACATAAATAGAAAAAGATAGAATATTTTACACAAAAAAACTAGAAAAAAAAAGAATTATTTTGTCAGAACAACTATGATTGAATTAATAAAAAAAAGTACACACTGAATGGTATCGTATTGGAATCAAATAAACTATAAATAAAATGAGTCCACACTGCACAGCTAAAAATTTAATAACCAATATTTAAAAGAAATGTAAAACTTGTGAGATATGTATTAAAAAAAAATCAAGAGGACAACAAAAGTACGAATTGATGGAACTCTTAGGACCAGCAACAAAACCATTTCAAACTATGTCACTAGATACTATAGGTGGTTTTAGAGGACATAGATCTACAAAAAAATACCTACAAAAAAATGTAATGGAAACAGAAAAAATCGGCACGATACTGGCAGATCAATATCCAGGAATAAATTCAAAAGAATTTAAAGAAATTTATAGAAGAAAAAAAAGTAAAACTAATGTTTATGGTCATGAGTTCGCCGTTTCCAAATGGTCTGAATGATAGATTTAACCAGACTCTAGCCAATAGAATAAGATTATAAATAAATGAAACAAAAACAAAAAAAGGCTTGGACAACGATATCTAGAAAATGTACAGAAAAATATTATAAGACAGAACAAACAATAACCGGTTTTACACCCCAATACATGCTTATTGTTGCTAAATTAGTGTAATGAAATAAAGTGATTATAATAAACTTATATTGTCGTTTCTTTATTTACAGAAAAGAATATAAATATTGTACTTAAGCATTGTGCATAGTAAGATAAATCTTCATCTCTATTTACAGAACATCATTCACTTTATTATTTATACTATTTAATATAGTAAATAACGTTGTAGGTATTTATTGCAGAAATTTTTCGAATACCCGAATACAATAAGAAACTTAAACTTACTATTGTTATAAGAAAAAAACGTTGCTTAATTATGGGATACAGTAAAAACATTAACATGAATACTGCAGTTTTTATTAGTATTTATCTTTTTCATTTCTTTGATCCAAACGAGCATCCGATACTTCCGTAGTAAATCGTCGATAAAGAATACAACCAATGTATCATTTGTATAAGTTGATGTATCTAAGCTTACATTTATAGAAAGGATCAATAAATACTAGTAAGCTATCAAGAAATATACAAATGGCTGAATGAAATGTTTTTGTAGAATTAAAAGCATAGATTTGTTTTAATTTTCAAGCGATGCACCAGACACCTCTTACAAACTCATTCATTCACTTGGAATGCTCACCGGAGCATTTTTTAATGTTCATCCTTGGAATACATTTGGGCTTACACAATAGTGCATTCTTCGCTAAATGCCCCATAAAGCACTTTGCTGTATGGTATACATGGTACTCAATACAAGACGTACAAACATATAAGAACGAATATGATAGTGACAAAAAGACACAAATTAGATATTCTTAATCAAAGAGTAAATTAACCTACTAATTAGAGGCATATATTACGTTATTCTGTAGTTTTTTTAATGTAAACGATTTTTCTAGTAAACTCTGTAGTATTTCTGAACCCAGTGATTAAAAATCATCGAAAAGATGGAAGAAATTACGCTGCAATCTAATTATTAATAAAAAGAATCGTTTTCAGGCTAGAATAATTGATTGTTTTATTTAACACAGACCATTTTGAATTAAATTTAGACGTACCACTAGAAACAAGTCAAATTGCGAACATTATATAACATTTGCAAAATTGAAGTGAACGATTGCTTAAAACATACAGATGTGCACTTATTTTAAAGGATTTGTAAGCCAAAAATGACAAATTTGACTCCAAATCCCAAAAATTACTCTCATTATTTTTCATTAATAAATTTGTATAGAAGAGATTCAGATCATCATTTTTATAATAAGAATGAGATAAGTTTTAATTTTTTTTACTATTGCTGCTTAATCATCTAACTACCAATACAGCATAGACTTAATTATAAATAACGTGGAAAAAAACCTATTTTATAGCAGACAACTTAAACAAGTCAATGCTGACCTGCCGGGAATTCAGCGAGATCTGTTTGAATGAGATCGAAATGTTGACGAAAATATGTTATATACGTATGAAATAGAACCCTAGCGCCAGGTAACGATGACAGAATGTAGCCACGACACTTACAGACGTCGAGTTAGTCGACTTAAGATTTCAATATTACTTTTTGTATTAACTTACGAAAAAAGATACTTACTTCTCAGTATAAATGTCAGTTGGGAAGTAAAATTTTAAGAAACAAAAAAATTTAGTCAGGAAAGATTAAATTTTCGATAACAAATAGCATTCTGCACGTAAAAAGTGCAGGATAAACTAAAGAAGCTGCTTTCCTCACTCAATTATATAATTAGCCCTGGAGAAGCAACTAAAGATCAAGGAGCAACTATCAAGAGATCTATAAGCAAGAGAGAGAGAGCGAGATGTATATGTTAAGATGAAAATAACATAAAGTCCAACAGACTTTAATCCACCCCGCCTTCCCGCCTCGCCGCACAGTGGTCTAAAAAGTACAAAAATTGCACCAAATTCGTGCGTTCCACAAATTTTTAACCAAAAAAAACGTTTTTGAGCTTATTTTACTTCTAAGACCATAACCTACAAGAATCCGTTTCCCTTAGTCTTGTGACGACTTTGTATATATATGTTTTTTATGTATATATATAGCGAATTTTGATAGTCACATTACTGTGTATACATAAAAACGTTGTTAAAGTGAACTAATTTGTACCAAATTTTGGCGTACAAGTCTTTTTGGGGTCGCTGATTACGAATCTAAAGTTAGATTTGCCAAATTCAAAATGGCGGATCCAAGATGGCCGACAAAATTTTCAAAAATCAACTGATTTGTACCAAATTTAGTCTACAGGGATTTTTGGGGTCGCTGATTATGAATATGGAGTTAGATTTGTCAAATTCAAAATAGCGGATACAAGATAGCGGACAAAATTTTCAAAAATCAACCAATTTGTACCAAATTTTGTGTACAGGGGTTTTGGGGTCGTTGACTACGAATCTGGAGTCAGATTTGCCAAATTCAAAACGGCAGATACAAGATGGCGGACAAAATTTTCAAAAATCAACCGATTTGTACCAAATTTATTGTTCGACGGGTTTAAGGGGTCGTTTATTACAAATCTGGAGTTAGATTTGCCAAATTAAAAATGGCAGATAGAAGATGGCGTACAAAATTTTCAAAAATTAACCGATTTGTACCAAATTTTGTGTACGGGGGTTTTTAGGGTCGCTAATAACGAATCTGAAGTTACATTTGCTAAATTCAAAATGACGGATAAAATATGGCGGATAGAACACATAGGTATTGTATCTTTGTATACTTCCATAGTATTACTAAATTCCAGAGGTTTCCAACAAAATTTTTTGTCAATCGTTTTACTTGAAGTGAAATGCTCCTATATCTAAATATATATATATATATATATATATATATATGGGTGTGTCCATTATTACATAATTATGCATATGTAGCCCGCTTAAGTAATTATTTAGGATGTTTTTATCGATAGAAAGAATAAAAATCATGTGTTTGGTCGTTTTTATACATTTTTCATTGTTCTATTATAAGAAATAATGCGAATAGTTATAATTTGTTATATATATACCTTGATTACATATATATAATGATAGATGACACCTCAAAGGAAATCAGATCCTTGTAGCCTATGATCTTACGAACAAAATAAGCCCAAATTTGTATTGATTAAGTGAAAATTCGCGGAAAGCA
>JAPYYV010001001.1:0-27808 GCA_030522625.1 Copidosoma aretas
ACCAGAGTTAAGAGCTCTTTATAATCCCCTCTAGGTTGGAATTCCTAAAATAATCAGAATATTTTTATTGATACGTTGATGATATTTGTCGTATAAAAGTAAAGTGATATTTCGCTAATTAAGTTTACCTTCATTTGATATCGAATAAAGTCCTAAATATCTTGTTTTTTTTCACACAAAATTTTCTTTACGTTTTGATCATCTACTCCTGTTTCATACTGGCACTGATCAATCGTGGACCATTCTCATTTGAATATATTAAAAACTGCAGGACTTGGACCACAAGATACAGGCCAGACAACTTCAGCAACACTTTTTAAAACTAGCTCATAAATATGATGCCGACAGGGAAACCAGAGCAGTTTTTTATTCAAAGCTTTCTCAATGTATACTGCTGATCCATTCTCATCACCTTGAAACACAGTCAATAATGATCGATACAAAAACCAATAAGAAAAACTTAATAACGATAAAGCATTATCTTTGGCTTAGAGCACATAGTTTTAATCCAGTTGCACAAAAATGTAACACCTGAGTTAACGTATGCAGTGTCGAAGCACATTCCTTTGACATTATGAACAATGTCCCATCGTTTGAACTCTGCGACTATCGATTGAGCTTGATTAAATCCTATACCACTATTTAATTTTGGAACTGCTTGAAGTTGCTTATAATTTAAACCTGATAAAACTATCGGAAACCTGTCAACTTTCTGATTACCACCACAATCTGGGAGTAATTTACCGTCCCAGTGTAATACTACATTCTGGACAGCAGAATTATTATTTTTGATATCCATCGCCATCATTTTGCTCATTTTATTACGATCTCTATGTATTGACCGATGACTAACACTAATTTTTTTAGGATCATGACCCAAACTTTTTGCTACAGCGATAACGATATAAGCAGCATTTCTGCTAGAGACATTTGATCTGTCCAAAGCTGATGATAATTCAGGAGTCATATCATCTATTTTATTTGCATGTGAACTTTGCGGTAGTTCGTCTTGAAAATTATATATTGTTCTTTCGGGTGCTCTTGAACAAGAACTAGAGGATGGTCTGCTCAATTCTCCAAAAGAAATAGATGAGCCCGATAAAGCTTGACTTAAGACTGGAAAAAAGTATTATTCGATTAAATTTTCAAATAATAAGTTTTAAGAAAAATTATATTTTAACGTGTTGTCAGCATATACGAAGTTTATAATAATTACCATTTTCATCAATATCGTTTACTGTTGGTTTAAGAGGAATACTCTCATCTTCTACGTCATCTGGTACAGGTATTACCCGGCCTTTACTTCTACTTACTAACAAAAAAAGTTCTTCAGGACAGGGGTCATCAGATACATCTTTTTTTAATCTTACATCAAATAATTCATTCAATTTATTCGTAAATTTTTTTATTTGCAACACATGAAACTCCGAATGTTTTTTCAGTCGACTTTAAGCTAAATTTCTCCATTCTGTGAAAAGCATTTCCATTTTTGTAATTGCATGTTGATTTTTTATCAGTAATATGTTTATAATACTTCCAATCTCTTGAACCTCTTCTATAACCTCTGCAGCACATTCACGAACTGTTTTCATTAAGATCTTGTACTTGAACATAAAATAATTCAAAATGTCTTCATCTTTAGGCAGCTTGCGTGCTGGCAAATTATTATGAACGGCACCCAAAAGATAAACATTATTCAAACTATTTTCCGAAATAACTAATATATCTCTACAAAACAAGTTACAATTTATCATCGCAGATATCAATATGGTTTCAAATTTTAAGATTAAAAATAGTCAGCTGTAAATGAAGCCAACTTTATCTAACCAGCTGTGACATATATGCTAACGACATCTATGAGATCATGTTTGCAGTTGTACACTGGCAGGGTTTTTACAACTGCCGTTTCGAGTTACGAGCGCTATAGAGGAATCCGTTGACGTATAAAAATGTCAGAAAGAGATATATTTCATAAATTTTAAATCGTGAATAATTTTTTGATCAATAAGACTTATAAATAGAAAATTATAAAAAGATTGATCTTTTTGTCTTCATTATTTTTGTTGATAAAATTATTTTTAACTTCTATAGTACCGTATTACAATTAATTGAGGCATAATAACTATTTTTTTAGATCATAAATATTCCTAGAAATATTGTATTACTACATTCTTTTCGTTAGGAAGCAGTTTAATAAGTGTTAATCAATAATTAAAAATAAAAATTACAGAACAAATTGTAATTTATTCAGCTATTAAAAAAACAGAGTTTATTTTTTCGATTTCACAAAGTATCATTTTTGTAGAGAATTTTATTTCCTACAAAATCATTTCAAAGGTTTTTTTATATTTGGTATACTGAATTGACTATAAGTAAAATAAAAGTTCGAAAAAATTCTTTTTGGCGAGAATTCTTATTTTTGCGAGCGCTAACTGAAAAATAAAGATAAAGGGCTCAAATTTTGAGACAATTCTTTTTTTGTAACTCTCAACGAAGTTTTGACATAGGACCGAAAAAAAAAAAAAATTTCTACTTATTTGGCACAGTCTATTGACTTCCCGTTTGCTCGCAACCTCTTTAATATCAATGTTATTCAAGAGTACCATTTGTAAAATACAAAGAATTGCGGGCTGTCAATTTCGATTTAGTACAGTCGTTGACATACAATAAAAACTTTATTAAAAAATTTTCATTATAAATAAAATTTCATGCAATTTTACTGAGATAATATTTATCGTCTTTCAATTATTTTTGTTTGATTTTTTACAGTAAAAGAAGATTGTATTATTTCAAGTACATCGTTATACTAGAAAACCGTTGTGGGGTCTGGGGACCCCCGAAAGAAGCGAAGCTACTTCGCAGTTCATCAGCAATCTCGTGTATCATGGTACCTAGTGCCATGCTTCGAATTCACGTCGCATGAGTAAGTATAACTGGTAGCGCACAACCCACACACATCACCACTTACTCTGTGCTTATGAACACTACGGGCGCGTTTGATTATCATAGTTTGTTCGTTAGTTTTCCATAAGAGCCAATGCTTTAGAAACCACGTACGAAAACATAAGCCATCCGTTCCTCAAGCATTGGCTCTTATGGAAAGCGACCAAATGAAGGATGATAATCAAACGTGCCTTGCAAACTTTTGCAACTTTGATAATGTAATGTATATTTACAACTAGGGAACTGCTATTGCATGTCGAGTATTGGAACTTTAATGTGGCTACATTTTCAAATTATATTGTAGTTTGAATCGCCTGAATGAGCCCTTGATTGGTTATGTCTCTGTTGAATAAAATAATGATTGATGAAAGTATAAGAATTCAATTATATGCATGACCATTTTTAATTTAGAACTTTCTTTAGACAACAGTCAGTAACATATAAGCAGAGTGTACATGTATAAACATGCACGGACGGATATGTTGAACGTATACCGGAAGTATATATCATTAGAAGTGGTGTCATCTGCTGTGGCGCTCAAGAGGAGAGTTGGAAGCAGTACTGCGATTGGGTGGGGGCCGGAACTGCCGGATGGGGGGACTGTACGGTAAAAAAAGAAAAATAAAGGTAAACAGCGGCTATGACGTATACTTATCATATCTGTGTACCTATGTACATGCATGTCGCTTGTTTTTGTGCTATCTATGCATGTCGGTCCAATTTGTCGGAATTTCTGATTTAACTGTTTAGGCAGAGAGTCAAACCAAGGCTAAAGAAGCTTTGCTTTAAAAGTTCATAGCTTATTTATGTACATGGATAGGAGTTACGAACAACATTGTGTTGAGGATCTTTCGGAACAGGTAAAAATATATATTAAGTAATCAAGGTATATTATCTGTAATTTACTATTGTATAAACATTCCATGCGTCAATTTAGATAATATTGCATTAAATATATGTTAAAGTGAGTGGCAGAATTTATATTATCTCTTGTAAGATAATTAGTTAAAATCGATTAAAATAACGGTAAAAGTTGTAATATTAGAATAATGTTTTTATGATATAGAGAATCACAACTCAACTGAAAATGTGGTTCTACATATTGGTAAAAGTCTCATTAGAGAGTAAGATCGGGGCTATCTCGAGTAAGCGGCTAAAAAGCGGGATATTTTCGAAATGCTTTTGATAAGGGAGATATTTTTTAAAAGTGACGAAAAATGTGCTCACGAATATTTCGTGAGCCTCTTTTTTATCGCTTTTTATGGATGATCCCCTTTTTAGTAACGTTTTAAGGGTGGCCCCTTTCTTAGTCGCGTTTCGAAGACAGCCCTCTTTTAAGTCACTAAATCTAGACAGCTTTTTAGTTTCTTAAGGCTGATAAAATACTAGAGTGACCCATTTTAAATAACCCACATGAATATCTCGTCAGGGGCGCCACCTATCAAAAAATGACTATCACAAAAGTTGTAAGGTACAAATTTCACCTTGACCTTCATTTCAGGGACATTTTTAGGTTAAGTCGTATTTCTTGTAGGGAAGTTTGGAGTGTGAGCGATACAGATCTACTTACACATGCAATTCAGCTTACACAAAGATAAGATGACGGGAGAAAAAACGTTGCACTGCTTACCGAAGCATAAACTCGTTATATAATAAAGTTTTCCATCTGAGGTGAGATGTTTGAGATTCTTATAGAGATGATAAATCCATCAAAAAGAATCTCAGTATTTAAAAAAAAATTATTTACAGCAGGCAACCACGCTAGTTCACGTATTCTTGTCACCGCGTGGACATACATTTCAGCCACAAGACGGTGCATGAGTGTAGACGCACCAAGCTTATAATTATAGTTTTGTGACGAATCTGGTTTCGACATTTGCTTCACCAGACAGTATACACTTAATCATTTTAAGGCAAATTTACAGATATCTGATATGATATATCGATTAAAACCAAGTCATATTTTTTTCAACTTTTTCTTTAATTCGTCTCCACTGTGCATGTTTAGTAATAGTAAAGTTTCTTCTGCTCGTTAGGGATTGATTAATAAAAGAAAATTATATTGTGATTTATTTAGTAAATTACGTTAACGACTGTGCATGTGCCAGAGCTTGGCCAACGGCCGATCAGCATAAATAAGTGGATAGATAACCCCTTTCGCGCGCCCTGGCACAGGCACAGATGGCTGATATGATCAATCGATTAAAACACAAAAATATTTTCTTGCTCTTTTTCTTTAATTCTTTTCTACTGAGCATATTTGGAAATAGTTCAGTTTTTACTGCTCGTTAGGGATTGAATAATAAAAGAAAATTATATTTTGATTTATGAAGTAAATTACGTCAAAGACTGTGCATGTGCCAGGGCTCAGCCAGGGGCCAATTAGCATAAAGAGGTGGGAAGATTGGCCCCCGTGCGATCCCATATGCACATATAGAGGATAAGATTTATCAAATAAAAGAAAATATAGCTTTGGCTCGTTAATGAATCATCTTGAAGAAAGTGTAGTGAATGTTCAATTCCTTGTACAATTTTGAAGTCTTTTGTTATTTTTCTCGAGACAATTTCACTGGTGTAAGTTAGCGTAAGTTGGTTACTTCTTAAAGAAAGTGCTATTGATAGTTTTTATCATAAAACTATGATTATTTGTGTTGTGCGGTTGCATTGTAATCTTTTATTTCGTAAGTGCGTGCTACTGTCAGTCTAAAACTGTTGATTAATTATCATAAATCGATGTTTAACATAGTTACGTTGGAAGTTCTGCAAAGAAAATAGTGACAGTAACTTTGTATTGTTAGATGATACCTTTAGCCTACTAAAAATGCCCGACTTCATACGGAGTGAGATTGTTTGTATTCTTCTAATTCTTGGCGAGATTTATTATAACTACCAAGCAGCAGCACGATTGTATACTGATCGATTTTCAAACATAAATCATCATTTCAATCACAGAGCAATAGCGGATATTAATAGGTGTAAGAGACAGCAACCAGTTGTTAGGCAACGTCAGCGTGTTATGTTAATCAAACGATACGATCCACGAATTGTTGCCAGGGAAAATATGATACAGTGGATCACGAACGACTGCAGAAATATTCCAAGAATCATTCTTTTGACAACAGGTAATAGCTTAAAACAGAGAATCCAGCTGTGCATGAATAATAATGGTGAGATATTTGAACTTTTACTAAGGTAAGACCGCATAAAACCGAATAAAAAATCCTCAAGAATCTCGCTCCAATTATAAGTGTTATTTACCATCTTATCTCAATGGGCCTAGCAAAAACTCTTGCCTTGAATGGCCGGTCTTTCTGCCGTCCTGCCATTTTTTTCCAAACGATAAATCTTACCTTAATTGGCCGGTCTCTCTGAGGTCATGCCTCCATTGGTTGAACGATAAATCTTGTCTTGATGATCTGATCTGTCTACGGACTTGCCTTCTTTATCTGGATGATAAATCTTGCCTTGATTGGCCGGTCTCTCTGCAGTCATGTCTTCATTGGCTAAACGATATATCTTGCCTTTATTGGCCAGTATCGCTGCAGTCTTGCCTTCATTGGCTGAACAATAAATCTTGCCCTGATTGGCCGATCTCCCTGCGGTCTTACCTTCATGGGCTGACCGATAAATCTTGCCATGATTGGCCAGTCTCTTTGCGGTCTTAATTATACTGACAAGACCGAATTAGAGCCTTAAAATCCATCCTACTACGTCTTTAACATAGGCCCTGGTCATCAATGTATTACGTTAATGACCCAACGCAGGCCCTGGTTTCTAACATTGTATTTTACGCAACCCATTTTAAATTTAAATATCCAAACAATACTACTATTAATAGTGGGTCTCAGGTCATGCAAATTATTGAAGCAGATAGATTTCGTGACTAGTGCAATCTCAAGCAATAATTAGTATGGAAAAAAGTTAATCAACCCTTCTAATCTCTGCATGTAAGAATATCCTAATAAAACAATACCTATCTCAACGTAGAATTTTGTGCTATCACTAAAACCGAAGTCGGACATGTGAAAAATTTTTATTATAGCATTTTTAACGTAAAATTTTACGATGTTTTAGAATCTGTTATCAAAAATATGTGCTTCTACATGAAAAGTACGACTTGACCTTGAAATGACCTTTAAAATTAGAATCAAGGTGAAATTAAAGGTCACCATCCGATGTCCCACTCTCTACCTAACAATTTTTTTAAAGATTTTTTTTTTACACGGGGCTATTCTTACGAAATAGTCAATCTCGTAATTTGAAATGTTCTGTTCTTGCATGGACCCCTCAGGGTCAAATAACAAATATTCGTCAATAGAAATTTCGACGTAGAATTTTAGGCTCTTTTGGAATCTGTTATAAAAAATAAGGGTTGCTGCAAGAAAAATACGACTTTACCTCAAAATGATCATAATAAAGGTCATGGTCAAATTAAAGGTCACCATTCCATGTTCACCTCTGAACCTATCAATATTTTAAAAGTCAATTTTTTTAGTAGGTGGCTATCCCAACGGAATATATAATCTCGTAATTAGAAAAAGCTTGTCATTTCATTGACCTCTTAAGGTCAGAAAAGAAAGTTCGTTGATAGCAATTTCGACATAGAATTTCACGCTCTTTCAGAATTCGTTATCGATAATATGAGTTTTATTATGGAGAACACGTCTTGGATTCCAAATGACCTTGAAACTCAAGGTCCAGGTCAAATTAAAAGTCACCATTTGAGGTCCTTCTCTGTACCTAACAATTTTTGTAAGAGTAATTTTTTGATAGGTGGGGCCCCTGACGAGATATTTGGGTGGGTGATTTAAAATGGGACACCCTGTAATATAAAGATAACTATTTGTAAAGTCTATTTTCCCTTGTGTATACAGTTATTTAAATTATTTTTATTGATTTTGGTAGTATTTTATTTTAATTTCTTCTATTAAACGGAGCATTAAAATGTAGTTGTTAGGAATGTGTGATGGATAGTCGCGCAAGATAGGATGAATGAAAAAAGAATAAGCCCGTGAAAAATATTGCCAATTAATTTGTAAGCATAAATTTAAAATTTTATGCACAGATTTATAAGTTTTAACTTAATTATATTCAATTACATCGTTAGACTGGAAAAGTTATAGAATCAAAGTATGAATAAAAGTAAGTGTTGTTTTACCAAATGCACAGAAAATGACTGTTGTTCAGTATAATTCTTATATAAGAATAGATTTAAACTAATTAATCTTTACTTATAACTTCAACGGTTGGCTAATAACACATCATATACAATAATGTAATAGTGTGACATGAGAATATGATGGAACCAAATGTTGCACAATTTATTGTTTTAATATTGACCTATAATGTAAACAAAGAGTACAAATTTCTTAGTTTGTGTTTATTGCCCGTAAAATCTCCAGAATAATAGTAAAATTTTGGGCCAAAACGAGAAAAAACTTCCCATTCTATAATTTTTATATTATAACTATGTAAGCCTAAGGTTATCACAACAAACTTACCTGACATTTTATTTTTGATTGAAAATTTTTAAATAAAGTTTATATTTCATGTCCACGACTGTGCTAAATTAAAACTGACAGCCCACAACTGTTTGTATTTTACAAATTGTACTCTTAAATAATATAAACCAACTAATAATAACTAACTTTTTGACATCGAGATCATGGGTGTTATGGTACAACAGACTATCAACAATTTATTATTACCCGCTATTTTTAATGTAAAATAGTCCGATATATTTTTCTCCATTGTACGTACCATACTCTTTTATTTGATATCCAATTGTAGGGGATGTAGCGAAATGGTTGACTCGACATCTTCTGCTGTACACCATTTTGAACGAAAAACGTTTTAACTTATGTTACTCTAATTTACTGAACATGATCTTTTATTTGATACCATGATGTAGAGGTTATGCTGAAATAGATGATCTGCCATTTTGTACAATTAAATATATTTTAATATTGACCTATATTGTAAGTTAAGAGTACAGATTCCTTAGTTTGTGTTTATTGTGCGGTAAATTTCCAGAATAATATTAAAATTTTGGGCCAAAACGAGAAAAAACTTCACATTCTATAATTTTCATATTATACTTTTGTTAGACTAAGGTTATCACAACAAACTCACAGGACATCTAATTTTTTATAAAATTTTTTTTAATAAAGCTTATATTTTATGTCCATGACTGTGCTGAATTCAAATTGACAGCCTAATTTAAATAGAAAATCTTGCTACTATTCTTACTTGATCAAACTTTCCGTATTCTTTCATTTTATATCTATATTATAGTCGTTGTACTAAAATTGATGATCCGCCACTTTGTGTGCGTTGCCATTTCGAATAAAAATTTATGCAAGACGTTTAAATACATTCTAGTAGCAGAACCCTTTCATTTGATACCTCTATTCCAGGGATAGTAGTGAAATGGATAATCCGCCTTTTTCATGTTATTCGAAACTTTTGATTAAAATGGCACCTTACACCTTATTATATTATATTCATACTCGCTGCCTATTAAATCGTTATCTGTAATTAGTTATAGTAAATATGATCGAATGACGCCAAAAATAATGAAAATCCTCTTAATTGGCCGCCATATTGCCACCACCATCTCGGATCTTTACAAGTCTTCCTTGTTATTCAGCAATATGCTCCTGATAATACACAAGATAGTTTTTTTTTGTATCCAGCTGAAATTACGACAATATCTGTGCAAAGTATAGTTTGATTGTCATTTTGGGGCACCTTCGGGACAGTTTCACTGCCTTTTTTCGAATCCAAAAGAGCAATTTGAAACACTTATCAGTTATTTTACTATATATTACCTTGAAAAAAAAAATATATTAGAAACGGATGATGCAGTTGGGAGCTGCCTAATTGTGAGAATAACTTGACCATCTCCCCCCATCGCCAGATATGGATAAGCCATGGATAGCTATAATGGATGCATCAGACTACGTGAAAGGCGCAATATTAGGACGGGGAAAAATAGGCGAAGATAACCCTTGCAAATACGCACCTTGCTGCCTAAAAGGTAGCAAACGTCATTACCCAACATACGATAATGCACTACTTGCCATAGTCTCTGCAAAAGAACAATTCCATCCATACTAAGAGCGCCGGAATTTCACAGTAGTGACAATATTTTAGTTTAATAGAGGCCGCACGGAGATTACAAGGATATCTTATTTGTGGTAAAAGTTGTTTTATAACTAATGTATCCATGCATTTTTAAAATGAACAAAATAAAATTTTCGAAGAAGATTATATTCATGATTCTTTGAATAATAATAAAACACAACTTACAGAATAGTGTGGGTCAAATAAAATAGATAACCTTACTAAAAATTTAAAATAAGTTAATATTCCAGAACGTTACATATTAAATATATTGAATACAGACGAGGGGAAAAGACAGCGTCTCAACTAACATGGTGCAATAGGTAGTTTAAATTTTATTTCTTAGAAGTTTTTTTAATTGCAGAAAGTATCCAAGGTGATGTGATATGAAAAATATAAAAAAAAAATTTACAGAGATTTTATTGAATATAAAGAAAATAAAGTTCATATACATTTAAATTAAATTTTTGAATCAAAAATAAGAATTGTAAAAATTTAATTAACCTTTTTCAGGAAATATAGATTCAAGTTTAAAAAACATGGATGAAGAAACGCATTCTAGTAAAAAAATGTTAGATTATCTATGTTCAAAATCAAACAAAACACAAGATTACATTTTTAAATCAATAAATAACGGTAATAAGGAAATTTTTTCTTTAACGGTAGGGACTTGTATTACATCAATTTTACATCTCAAATGTATGACGAGTTATAAGACTTTTGAATTGCCGTTAGATTTAAGTAACATTGAAAATTCATTTTTATAATGGAATGGTTCATAAAAAATTAAGACAAGTAGATTTGATCATTTGGTGCGATTCGTCAATGATATCAAAAAAGGCATTAAAAATTGTTTATAAAACCCTTTAATATTTGTGTAACGACAATGAACCTTTTGAAAGTAAGTTGATAGTTTTGGGTGAAGATTTAGGGCAGATTTAACCAGTTATTTGAAAAGCAACATATACATAACTATTTCGCAAACAATTAAATCGTCGATTTTATAGGTATTGTTTTATATTTTTACATCATGTATTATTATTCGTTCAATAGACCAAAAGTTTTCAAAATTCCTATTAGATATTAGTGCTGGACGCATTAAAACTACTAATATAGCTAAAAATTTGATAACAACGGATGAATGTTTGAAAATTTATGAAAACAATTATAATTTCACAATAAATAGTGCAATATTAGGCACTGACAATGGATATACATTTTTTTTAAATGATAATATTTTGAATAAAATGACCGAAAATACTGTAACATGTTTAGACCAGGAAAAAAAGACGTTCAGACCCCTGTTTGAAAAAAAAGTGCGGGATTTAGTTTGTTGACGGATTTAGGAGCCTTGGATAGTCAGCATCAGACGTACATGGATTTGGACAACTGAATCGATTTGGAGGATTTTTCATAGAGTACTTATCGTGGAAAAAATTATTTTTTTGGTTAAAGTTTTTTTCCTGTGAATTGTTCTCCAAAGTGCCTGTAGAAGAAGTTGTAGCGATTCCAAAGACCTACAAAATAAGCCGCGTTGGTTTAATAACCGTTTTATAGTTTACTTTTAGATTGCAAAAAACCAATAAAATCGCTATTTTTTTAATTTGTTGATAATTAATAAACAATCAATCCCAATTGTCTAAAATTGCTCTTAAATTGTAGCTCTTGTACGGTATTGTAATTTCTCCAAAAATTAAATTTTTTCGTATAACTTTTTTTGCGTAATTGAAATCGTTTAATAAAAAAGGGAATTTTTGTAAACTTATTATCAGGGCTGGAGGTCATCCTACAGCGTCCAACGGGTGCCTACTTTGTTCGTTAAGAGTTCTACTTTACATTTCTTATTTACAGTTTTTTTATTTTTGCAATTGTTCAATAGTAAAATGATCCGCGAAAAAACCGCTTAACTGCAAATTAAATAAAAGCAACAATTTAAGTGCAATCTCTACTGGACTTTTTCTATCGAAAAGCTTGATTTTTTTCCTTAATTTTAAAAAGCAGACTTCATAGACTTTATAGTAGGCTTGTAATATACTACGTTTGTTCGGGACCATACTAGTTTGGTATGGCTCTCGAGCAAACGTAGTACGCGCTTGTGTAGACCAACATAGTACGTGGAGGCTTACACTACCGTAGCGCCAGAGCTCTCTCCGTGTAGACGTAGCGTCGTTCCCCCTGCAATATTTTACAGTTCGTATGCATCAAAATGTACGCTACTGATTTCGTGCTAATAACGAATACTTGTTTGTGCTTTGAAATATTTATATGCCTTGTCGCAGCAGTCACACTAAATTTATTATACGATTTTTTACTGTTATGCAATAGGTGCTTTAAAAAAATTGAGAAATATAAATCAATACTATGATAATCACTTTATTGTTTAGTATAAGTCTCCAAAAGAAATGCTAAGTCAAGAAAAAATTTAGGTGTATCTGTAGAAACGCGCTGTAGATGGATATTGGACAACAATCTTTCGAAATGTGCTTTATTTCGCCACTAAACAATCTCAAAAAGTTTAATAAAGTACGACGAACGATTTAACTGCTCAAGCTACCCCAGTCTTGGAGAAAAAGTCGTTTTACGACCCAGAAAAGCCGAGATATTGATGATTTTTAACCGCAGGCAGTTTTGAGGGTGTGTAATCAGATTGCGCGCATGAAGCTGCAGAGCCGGGGGCTCCCCCGAAGCTCGGTCGGGACAGCCGCCACAATACTAACCCTCACTTCTGAATTACTTTTGCAAAAGAAAACAGCAGTCAATAAGAATTAAATATTTATTTCCATAAAATATAGGTATTTAAGATTAACATATCCAAAAACCAACTGCCCACGTAAATTACAAAGTCTTCAGAATTAAATGAAAAAAAAAATTATCTTGGCTCTCCAGGGTCGTCAAACATTAAATTTTTGTTTCTAATTAAGGAAAAAAATCATGCTTTTCGATGGAAAAAGTCCGGTAGAGATTGCACTTAAATTGTTGCTAATATTCAATTTGCAATCAAGCGGGTTTTTGGAGATTATTTTACCATTAACCAATTGCAAGAATTTTTAAACTGTAAATAAGAAATGTAAAGTACAACTCTTAACGAATAAAGTGAGCACCCGTTGGACGCTGTAGGATCACCTACATCCCTGATAATTAATTTACAAATAACCACTTTTTTATTAAACAATTGCAATTGCGCAAAAACGGTTGAGCGTACAAATTTCATTTTTGGAGGGCTTATTGTACCGTACAGGAGCTACAATTTAAGTGAAATTTTGGACGATTAGGATTAATTGGTTAATAATTATAAACAAATTTCAAACACCGCTATGTTATTGGTTTTTTGCAATTTATGGTAAACTATAAACTGGTTTCTAAACCAACGTGGCTCATTGTGTAGGTCTTTGGAATTGCTACAATCTCTTCTGCAGGCACTTTGAAGTACAATGAACAGAAAAAGAACTATAACCAAAAAACCAAGTTCTTCCATCTTAAGTATACTATAAAAAAATCTTCCAAATAAATTCAGTTATCCAAATCTATGTACGTCTGATGCTGACTATTCAAGGCTCCTAAATGCGTCAACAAACTAAATCCCGCACTTTTTTTTGCCCAAACACTCCTTTACCTGGTCTTATTATAGTATAGACAAAACTACATAAAAAGGTGTCGATGAGAGTGATGATCACACTTATATTAATTTAGCAGTTAAAGTATGAAATTATAGTTAAGACGGGCTTCCACCCTATTAACCAAATTTGAAAATACTAGCAATAGTGATATAAAAGAAAAATGATGTATCAATGATAAATTATGTAATGGTACAAGATTAAAAAGATGTAAGTTAATTAAATTTATTATTGAAGCCGAAATTATTACGGTTAAAAAAAATAGTAATAAAATTTATATCCCACGCATTACTTTATCAGCTGAAAATAGTTCGTCTTAACCATTTGTTGTAGAATGAAAACGATTTTTGATGGTTTTAGCTTTTTCAATGCAAATAAATAAATTCTATGGTCCAAGTTTCGATCAAATAGGTCTTTATTTCAACAAACATTTATTATAACATGGTCAATTATATGTAGCACTGTCTGGATGTCGACATCCAAATAATTTATTTAGACAATTACAATCAAACGGAAATACTATTGAAAAAATTTTTTTGGTAGAAATTTGTAAAGATGATAATTAAATATTTAAAGTGTGACAATAAAATAGAATAAATAGTATATAAAATAAACCTTGTGTAATAAAATATTTAAAAAAAAAAAGCATTTGTAAAAAGTAGAATAGGCCTATACGCCTTGGTTGATGATAGAACAAAAACAAATCTTATTTACAAATATTTAAAATGTATCGAACATGAGTTTTTGTGCTGCTTATGCGAGTAGGGGAACCACTTTTAAAAAAGGCTAATAATGATTACCGCAAGGTGAAGTGGACAAATCTTTGAACAATATTTAGTTTGCATACAAAAAATTGTATACTTACGACTATACAAAACTCAAATTAGAAAAATATTCTGTATATGATAAAAAAAATATGCAGGACTGAAAAATATTATAAGTTCGTTCCCGGAGTCTACTAAGGTAGTCGGGGATTGCCGGTGGAAGGCTCTTAAATCGAAAAATGAATAAGACTTGCAAAAATTTTAGGTCTATTTATGGGTTGATTTAGATAGAAATAATTTATTCATCAAATAATAGTGCAGGTAAATTATTAAATTAGTTTATTTTTTATTAATTGCTTAGAATATACGTACATGTATGCATATATGAAATTTAATAAATTAAAGTGCAGAAACCCGAATTTATTAAGTAATTCAGCAATAAAGTATCAGAATTAGGATCTATTTTCGATTTGTAAATTAGGTTGATAAGTATTTTTTATAAATTTATTTGACATTTCATGAATAAAGTTTATTGCTAATGTCACCAATAAGAATCACTCGTGTTTGGCAAGTAGCAAGAGTTAAACAAGAGTTAAATAAAGTTAAAAACTCGTGTGAGCTGGAGAATACAGGACTTTTATTAACTTCTTCATCAGTCATATGACTATCTGTTGTATTTTATTGTTTTGCCTCTGACAATTTTACAAATTATACGAGCGAACAAAAAAGAATATATAAATGGGCTGTATGAAAGTGGCTTCGTCTGCATTTGGTTGTTTTCTGCAATGTACGACGACTTCAAAGGACTATAGAGAGAGAATTCGTCTGTTATCGGAATAATTCGTGTTTTATTTTTAGGTAGAACTTGGCGAGAGAGCCCTTTTCGGGTGACTACGGCAATCTGTGGCTATTGTAAAAATGTGGGGCGGCAAAAGACACTAAAAAAACTCTAAGTCTTTTCGGGTAGCAGGTTGCGGTAAAAACACGTAGAAAACAATTGAATTTTTTCGTTGGGCTGCGGGGGTGCAGGGGTGCCCAAAACAAAGAAGAGTGTTACAAAAGACGTAGAAATCGAACGAATTCACCCGTGAATTGAAGGACAGCTGCGGGGGTGATGTGGAGGGGTATGGGGGGGGGGGGTCAAGAAATGTGTATCCTTACAACTACACATATATGGTAAAATTTATGCGAAGATTCCTGTATTTTGCCTAGAAAGTAGCATCGAGCCCAGCGCACAGTGATCCAAGAAGCCCAAAAAACTGCGAAAATTCTTGCGTTACATAAGATTTTCACCCACTTTACCTGGTTTTGGGCTTGATTTGTTCCTGAAACGAGAGGCTATACGGATCTGATTCCTTCTAAAATGTTAATTTTAATTGTACATATGTTTATAAGGTATATATATATATATATATATATATAGTGAATCTACTATTCCTATCAATTAGGACACTTCAAAACCTTGTAAAAATTAATTAATTTGTACGAAAATTGGTGTGTAGAAGTATTTTTAAGGATCTCTGATTACGATTCCGAGGTCTGATTTGCTAATGTCAAAATGGCGAATCCAAGATGGCAGACAAAATTTTTTAAAGTCAACTGATTTGCAAAAAATTTTGTACAATAAAGTATTTGCGGTCTCTGATTACGAATCCGAGTTCTAGTCTGTAGATTCAAAATTGCGGATCCAAGCAAGCGAATATATTTTTTGTAAATCAAACGATTTGTACCGAATTTGACAAAATTTGATTTACTTTCGTCTAGAAAGCTCAATGAACAACCGAAATTTGTGTTTTCCACGTATTCGAACTTAATTTATTTGGTTGTTGGCTTACTTTGTTCCTATGATGATGGGCTTCAAGTACCTTATTCCTCCAAAGATGTGACCAATTCGATATATATATATATATATATATATATATATATATAAAAATATGATGCATGTATAATGTTAATTTATTATTATTACATACAATTTATTTTACATTACAGAAAACTTTTGTCTTTATCGTTATCGTCATCGTCATAAATATATTTATCAGCACTGCTATGATTATCATAAACTATCATTTTTTAACATTAATACTCAATATTATACAATCAAAAATAGTTACGATTGTAGAGAAATTATTTCTCAAGAGAATAAGAGATATTGGATCGAAATTCGATAACTATTAAAAAAGTTTACAAGTGTCAAGTAGATTTTTTCTAAATAGCTATATTGTTACAAATAGTTGAGCGTTTTGTCCACATACAATTTTTTGAGGGTTCAACCAAACTATACCGTCATGATTCATTAATATTATCATCATCAAGTAGTTAGAAAGCTAGATAAAAAATTTTGTTTATAACATGCACTCTAGTGTAAAATGGGTATCCAATACAACCTTACCATAGACTGATCAAGCAATAATAATTTTGTAGTACCAACTCCACCACCAGAGGTATACGTGTCAAAAAGGCAGTATGTGATAAACAACATGAGAAAGCAAAATAGATATCCGCGTGGAAAATCCATACAGAAAATAAACGTGGAACATCCATGCAAAAAATCCATGTGGATATCAAAAACAAGGATATATATAATAAAATCGGATTCTCTTGTAACGTTTGAATTAGCTTTATCAACAAGGTGTCAGCCTTTAGGTCTTACGTTTTCAAGTTTATCCCACTGCCCGATTCCATGTGATATGATCCACGTAAAATCCACGTGGATTCAACAAGAATTCTCCTTTTTTTGGATTTTACGTAGAATAGTGTCCTTGTAGCCTATTATATGAGAATAACAAACATAAAAAACAATAAAAGTCAAGTATATATATATATATTTCTATGTGTATATCAACAAAAAACTATTAAAGAGTTCGAATTTACATTATAATGAATATGCATTATACACATATGTATATCAAATTTTTTCACATCTTCGAAGGAATGAGGTCCGTACAGCCCATCTTTTAAGGAACACAATAAGCCAACAACCCAATACATTAGGTGAAAATTCAGAGGAAACAAAAATTTCAGTTGTTTATTGAGTTTTCTGGAAAATAAAATTTCATCAAATTTGGTACAAATCGTTTAATTTTAGAAAATTCTATTTGCCTACTTGGATCCGCCATTTTTAATCGGCAAATCAGACCTCGGATTCGTAATCAGCGACCTCGAAAACCCTTATACACCAAACTAAGTGAAAATAAGTTGATTTAAAAAAATATTGTCCGCCATCTTGGATCAGCCATTTTGAATACGTCAAATCGGACCTCGAATTTGTAATTGGCTATCCAAAATACCCTTTTTACACAATTTGGTGCAAATCAGTTGATTTTAAAAAAAAATTTCTTCCATCTCGGATCTACCATTTGGATTTTAGCAAATCAGACATTGGATTCGTAATCAGATTCCCCAAAAAAACTCCTATACACCAATTTTTGTACAAATCAATTGATATTTACAAGGTTTTAAAGTATCCTGATTAATAGGACTAGTAAATTGACTGTATATATATATATCTTATTAACATATATATAATTTAATTTAACATGTTAAAGGGAATCAGATTCGTATAGCCAATCGTTTTAAGAACCAATTAAGCCCAAATCCAGGTAAATAGGGTGAAAATTCGTGTAACGCAAGAATCTTAGAAGTTTTTTGGGCTTCTTAGACCACTGTACAGCGGTGTGAATTCGTCATTTGTCTTGAGGCAATAGTTCTTATACTCGACAATTCATCCGAGTGCAGCGGTACGCATCGTCACGTAGCCCAAGCGCTGCAATACTACTCCCTGTACGTCATTAGTTTGGTGCTCCATCACTGTTGCAGGCGCTAAAAGACCAGGCTATAATTTTTAAAAGAAGATGGCAAAAACATACAACATATGTTTTTCATCTGCGCGTTGCTTGGGAATTAGAAGCGGAAAAGCTTTTTTCGAAGATGATTGGGGATCGCCCGACATTACAGTACAATTTAGATAACCAATTAAAAATAAAAGTTGAAAAATCAGTTGATAAATACTCATCGATATTTAAAAAAAAGAAGTTTGACGTTGGAACAAATAATGAGTATGAGTCCAGAATGGATTTACAAATGGATAGATACTGTAGCAAAAGGCCATATAGGTGCACCATACAAGATAAAACAGAAATTTAACATCAAATTGCGAATTTGTTTAATGAACAACTAATTAAAGAGTTATACAGCTTTTTTGCTGCCTTAATTACATTATCTTTTAAAAGGGATCGAAGAAAAAAGTGTAGGTTATGTGTAGAGACCTTAATAAAATTATAGTGCTAGAGCCACAACCTTTTCCACAAATTGGAGATCCCCTGAAGAAGACACGAAACTGTAAATATTTTACTAAATTAGATAATAATTCGGCGTTTAGCTTTATTCTACTGCGGATTAAAGATAGCAGAAATAGAGTTTTCATGACATAAGAAGGTTATTTTCAATATACTTGCTTACCTTTTGGTCGCAAAACGGCCCCGGCGATATTCCAAAGAGTAATAAGTAATATCATTGGAAAACATAGATTCTGAAACTATTCTAATAATTACATTAATATTATTCTTGTTTTTTCTAAAACGTTTTGAAGAGTTAATGCATTTAAAAAAGTTATTAGAAGCAATAAAAAAAGAAGGTTTAAGATCGAATGGATGAAGTGTAAATTTTTTATGGATTCAGCGATATATTTAGGATTAGTTGTTACATACAAATTAATCATGCTAATGAATAAGAACTTATTAGCTATTCAAAATATTCCAAGACTCCGAATTCGGAAGAACATTGGACCATTTTTTGGTAAAATAAATATTTATAACGAGTAAATACTGAAAAGGGCTGTCATACTGTAACCGTAACACAATTTATTACGAAAAATATCAAATATAAATAGACTTAAAATGCAAATGATCATAAGATTGCTAATTAAATTTCTTTTGTAGCGAACCAGTGCTGTCAATATGTGATCCTAAGCTGCCAATTAACGTTTATACTGATGGAAGTCTACAAGGGTTGGGTGCAGTACTAAAACAACAACAATCGCATGAAAATGGTAAAGAAAAACCAGTTTTTTATTTCACTAAGAATTGAATTAAGGCACAAAAAAAACAAAACAATTTATCTATAAACCTTGGCAATCAAAGAGGCAGCTCTATTTTGGCAGCACCGGCTAATGGGGAGTTAATTCAAATTGTTTACAGATCATAGGCCATTAGAAATTTTAAAGATAAAAACAAGGCCAAATGAGGGATTGGGTGATTTTGTTTTTTACTTATTATAGTTTCATATGGAAATAGAATTCCATCCTGGGAAATTTATTCTGGAAGCAGATTATTGTAATGGGAGTGCGGTACTAAAACCAGAAAATGATGAAGAGATCATGGTAAAAACAGTTTATTTTACAAGTATTGTAAAAAGTATTTAGATTAAAGAAACAATAATGATGATAACAGTGTGATTGAAAATTAATTAGTAAAAAGTTATTTTGTTCAAAAAGTATGAAAAAATAAAAAAATAATTTTGACAGAAAATTTTAGTAAAACCAACAATGTATGCACAGATTTGGGTAGTATAAATATAAAACCAATGACGTCGATAATATTAACATACCACACAGCTGAAAATTTGTTAAATTGTATTTAAAACATGTGTAAAAATTGTGAAGTATGCGTAAAAATACTATAAATATAAAAAACAACTACGGTCTACTATCACAATTATGTCTAGCAAAAGAGCCATTTAAAATAGAAATAATAGATACAATAGGAGGATTTAGTGAAACAAGGTCAACGAAAAAATGTTAACTTTTACTACTGGATCATTTTTCGAGATTTGCGTATGTATTAACATCAAAAACAGAAATAAGCGCACTGTTCATAAAATTATCAAAAAAGGTGCTAGATTAAGGCTCCATAGGGAAAGTTTTAGCGAATCAGTATCCTGGTAGACATTCTGAAGAATATAAAACGGATTTGAAGGAAAAAAATTTCCTCTAATATTAACTGTTGTAAATGCCGCTTCCATACATGGTATCAATAAAAGAATAAATCAAACGCTGACTAACAAAATAAGGTGCTAAATAAATGAACAAAAAAAAGTTTTATGTACCCTGATTGCTGATAGATGTGTGGAAGAGAATAACAAAACAATATACATATTATTCAACTCATTCCAGAATACTTATTAAAAGGAATATACAATTGAGTGGTTCCTATATAACTAAAACTAGAATGGACACACAAAAACATAGAAGAAAACAGAAGAACAGCCCTGGAAAACAGTATTAATTATCATACTCATAATAAGGAACTGTTAGATGAAAATCGCAGAAGTAATAATTTTAATGAAGGTGACTAAGTATATGTAGAAAATAGAATTCGCTTAAACAGACCAAAATTATCTGAATCAAGAATAAGTCTATACACTATTGAAAGAAAGTATTAAGCTTAATTTATAGAATAAATACAGGTTATAATAAAAAGAATCTAATCTATTTCATGTCTCAAAACTCATCCCAAAACTTGACTGCTCGATAAAAAATATCAATGATAGCTGAAAGTCTAAGAAATTTTAATTTCTTCTTCCCAAGGAGGACGATCATTTCATGAGGCCTAGTCTGTATTTTCCCGCGCCTCTGCCCAAGTCGATATAATAGTAGACTAGTTATGCGAAGCAGGGAAAAAAAACTAATGAGATTAAATGGTGCCAAGTCATTGTGAGTTTGATAAACATAAAACTTCCACATTATAAACATGAATTTTTGTATGAACCAACTAAAAAAATAATGTAAAAAACAAACATTGAATATCGTCTCTTTGTGTTTGTAGGTTTGTATATTGGTGAAAATAGTTATAATATTCGATGGAACCTCCCTTGCACTTGCTTCATTGTCATATTTAGAAATGACGAAAGTCATTTCGTCATTTCAGTTAAAATATTATTAGGTGTGAATAAAGCTCTTCTTTGTATTTGCAGAGAAGCCATTCTAGTTTATTCATCCTGAACCCTTAGTGTTGATTTTAAATATAAGTTATATTGTTTATCGACAAAAAAAAAGTCGAAATGTATGACTAATGCATGAATGAAGTTGCAATCTAGCATAACAGACAAATAAAATAGATTGGAATTCAACCAATTGTAATCCTTTGTTACCTACTTCAGTTAATTAGTACATGCATTTTACGAAATTCTATGTGTCTTGCTTAGCGAGCTATCTAAAAATAGAATGACAGTGTTGATGAATTGATAGAAATCAAGAGACAGGACAAAAGAGTGCAAAAGAAAATAATCTAACTAAATGTGACATTTCATGACCTCGTTACGTGTAATAGCAAAAAGAATTTACTGGAATTTGTGATTTTAAGATCTTTGAGATTTAGTACCCCAAAATATTCTAAAGCAACGCGAAAAAATCACAAAAATCAAAAATGATTCTCTGAAAACGATGAAATCAAAATAAATAAAAGACGAGTCGATAAATTCAAAATTTTTTTTAACAATGATTAGTATCCATCCAAAACAAAAAAACTTGCACAATATCCATCGTAAAATACCCTATCTGTCAAAGAAATTTTGAGATATGACTGACTGCATACATTTCCGATTTACTCTTACACACACCTAGCAACTATATATTTTGAATGTCATCTTAATACGTTTTTTTGTGTATGATTAAAAGATCCTTTATTATTTATGCTGTAAAATATCTCAAATTAACGATAAACATCTGTAAAATCTATTTTCTTCGAAAATATCTAGTTTTAAAATTGATGATACCAAATTTATTAAAAATGAATCTATCGAAATGGATTATTATTCGAGATGTAGTTTGTATCCAAAAACAAAAAAAAAAGCCTGGCATTATTGCAATTGGCTCAATAAATCCTGAAATATAACTAATTATATACTTTTCCTACGTGGAGAGAAAAGTGGGAGAGCTGATATCCCAGCGGTGGTAGGGTTAGGTTCTCAAACTTTTGGGGTGTATGTAGCGCCACTTGCGGTACAGCAGATAATCCACACTGGAGAAGAGCTAGTATCTTTCGTGAGTGGGAGCTGTGGTGTCCCACTGGTAAGACAGAGTTGCACTCGCGCCGCTACAGTCTGTGCTGTTCTACAGTGACAGACTATACATCTTTAGCATAAAGCGCCCTACGCGGAGGAGTTCGAGGCTGTCACAAGTGGGACAGCAGCTGCCCCACTCAGGCAGAGATCAGCAGTCCCTCTATTCGGTAGTGCAGAATTCCTCTAGAAGAGTTTTGCTCTCCCACTTTTCTCTCCGTGTATCTACCACGTATGGGTGTAGACCCACGCATATCCAGCGACAAAATTTTTTAAATTCTAACTTGATATATATTTTTGTGTTAAATATTATGATCTTTCCGAATTTCTACCGTAAAATATCCTAAAATAACAATAAATAACTAAAAAATCAACCTTTCCAAAAAAATCAATTTTAAAATATCGATAAAATCGAAATAAAAAGTAATATACAGCAAACTTATATTTTTTTTCAGCATTAATAGGAATTCAAAAACAGAAAAAAAGCCTTGTTCGATTAAAATCGGTTGAGGGAATCCTGAGATACAAGTGATGACATACGTACACACATATACACACGTGCAACACATAAACACACACTCACTCACTCTCACATGCACACACACACGCACAGACACACACACACACTGATACACACACAGACGGACATTTACCAAAAAGGATGTATTTTGATTCTGAACTTCATAAAACGTTTTTATAGCAAGTTTTTCCGAAATGTGATTTTATGTCCAAAACAAAGATTCCTCTACAAGGAAGCAAAAGTTGTGATTTGACCAAATGTGACATTTTTGTTACCCTATTACATTTAGTAGCAGGTACTATTTTACGTCATTATATATTTATATGTATGTATATATTACTAAGTATGCAATCAACAAATAACATTAAAGTGTAAATAGATAACGAAAAAAAAAATTTGTAGCTGACAAAACCAGCTTTACGAAAAAAATGAAAAGACTTTAATAGTTATGGAATTAAAAATTGGGTCTTTATGTTAACAATGTTTTGCAGCGTTACGCTGTAACATTTTTTCGCAAACTGGTTCTTAGCAAGCGACATCAACAATCTTGTATCGACATAACAACGCTTGGTATTCACATTTGAACAAAATTTTCTCTTCTTTATTGTACATACAAGTCATAAGACTTACACTTATACCACAACAAATACACACTTGATTGATCGGTAGTAGGATTACCTGAGAAATTAGTAAGATAAGTCATAATCTATGCAAGTGTAACATTTTATAATTCTGTCACGATTCATAGTAAACGTGCATTACAAAATTTCATAAGTAATCCTTGGCATGCGATCAAAGATAAGATGGACGCGTTAGTAGATAAAAAAATAACAATATGTTACTAATGGATGGAAAAAGTTATAAACTCGCTAAATGTAATTTTTCGTGGTTCCGTTACATTTATTAGCAAATACATTTCATGCAATGTTATAAGGTATTACTTACCATGCAATCAAAATTGCATTAACGTGTGCATCGACAAGAAAAGAGTAGAAATCTATAACCAATACCTAAAAAAAGCTGTAATCTGTCATGATAAATAAATAAAATAAATTTAAATGTGTTAGTATGATGCTTTGTGACTCTATTGTGGCTCTCTTTCCACGGGTAAGTAGCGTGCAGACGTGTTTACAAGCGCTCCTGTCTTTTTTTGGCGAAAACTTTTGCTGATACCTCCGCAGGTGAGCCTACTTCCGGAAGCTGGGTAGGCCTACGCCTTGCTAGTGTGGCGCTTCGTGCCTCCTGGGGTCCGGTAATACTGCTTTTTTGTCTCTGCTGCTCGGGTCTAACCTCACTCTGCGATCTTGGGCTGTGCTGCTTCTGGGACCGAGCTGCTGTCGCCGTCTACTGTCTTCCTGCAGAAGTTGCTCAGGTGTGCCAATTGTACATCCAGTACTGCCCGGATGCCCACTGTTGACACCGCTAGGGCCCATTTATTAGTCCTTGTCAGTGCCCGTGCTCCTGGTGCTGATCAGTGGCTCTCGAATAGCCTGTTTGGTTGCTGTCCACGCCTGATCGGGGACCTAGTGTTGACTACTCTCTGTGCATTTCATTGTTGTTGAAGGTTTGTACAACTGACATTTACTCACCCGGAGGCTGCACCTATGGCACCTATCCGAGAAGTGCCATCTGTTGTCTTCTGCACTACCGGCAGTGGAAGTGCTCTTGCTTGCCGACTGTCAACGTATAGCAAGCGCTACATACTTGGCTGGCATTACTCACTTTGCTGCTTGGATGGTAATGTTTAAGGGGCAGATAACAACCTATATTTGCGTCGACCGTTCCAGCGAGCTCACATCAATACGAGAGTTGTGCGTAATTGTGTGTATTGTGTGCGTAATTAAGTGTGTGTTACAAAGTTGCGTGAAATTGTCGACTGTGGCGATTGTTATGGCCTGTAAGATTAGCGGCTTCCTCTACAGTCGTCTGCTTCAGTGGCTGACACTTATGCCGTAAGTATGTGTGTGTTTGCAGAGTAGAGAAAAGCATACTATTTGCATAATTATTGTGACGCGACTCACTTGCTTACTAGGGATTAACTATCCTTATCTTCACGATACTAGTTTATGATATTAACGCAACACTTATACCATTTTTCAACGTATACGTGGCGTACCTGACACATAGTTCTAAGCGTGCTTTCTCTGTTCATTTTTGTACGACTAAACCTTGTTAATGTTGTGAGTGTCAATAGGGTCGTATTGTATTTGGGTGTTCGTTACAGTTATAGTGTATTTCCTAGAAATTTCTTCTCTGAGGTCTACATATTATAAGTGCGTTCCATTTAATAGTTTCGTGCGTTTCTTTTGGTAAATATTTGTTAATACCTAAAGACACTATTTTGTCCCTCACTTCAGTACTCACTGCGATTTCTTCAGCACATTTGGTCAAATTGGCGGTGGATGAAACACGATGTTCCTATCAAGCTAATCTTCAACATTTGTTAAAAAAGCTACCTGCCCCTGTACACCCTAACAATGGTGCCCCCGCGCCAACTGTGCCTACGGTAGCTACTTCGTCTCACTTTTTTTCTAATGCAGTCTCGCGTAATCTGGCCGCCAGAAGGTTATTCTGGGCCATGGTAAATCCATTCCCATAAAACGCGTCGAGAGAGTAGTGATCGGCCCTTGCAATGACCGCGCTAGCTAATTTGTCACTGCTCAAGATACCAAACAAGCTCTTTCAGATAAGGTTGATGCAGCGGCCCTTTAACTTAGGGTAGGGCGTAATTATCTGCGGTTGAATAGTAATATTCTCGTTAAAGGAGAGGCTGTTAATACTCTCGCCTCATGTACTACCGTTCACGAGCTAGGGCTTGAAATTAAGCCAATCAGAAGGCTTTCTCCTCGGATTATTCTCAATGATGTACCAGTAGAATACTCCAAGAAAGAAATCCACAGATTCCTTGTCACGCAAAGTCTGCCTAAATGTGAAAGTAGTGACATCAACATTGTTTATCTGTACCCTGCTAGGAATAAAAAGAATAGGTCTTGTATTGTTGAGATGTCACCTAAGTGTTCTGTAAAACTTTTTTTCCTCAATAGAATCTGCCTTGGCTGAGTGCAATGTCACTTTGCAGACCACGCTTACCTGTTACAATGCTTCAAATGCCATAAACTGGGGCACATTGCAACCAACTGCCCCGACACAGTAGGGTGTGGTTTTTTCGCAGGCTCCCATGTAACTACTAACTGCACTCAAAAACCATCACTCTGCTGCATCAACTGCAAAACTAACAAGCTAATCAACCACAAGCACAGTTCATTTGACAATAATAAGTGTCCAACGTTGTGTATCGGAGAAGAACGCAAATCTCGTACCATTAATTATGGTGAATAGGTATATCGCTACTAATATCTCAAGCAAAGTCAACGTTGGACATCTCAACGTTAATTCACTTGATGCTCATCTTGCTGACATACACAGCGTCATTACAGGGCACAACATCAAGATTTTTGGTGTTAGTAATTCCCTTCTTAAGCCTAAAATGCCGGATGTTAAATATTAACTCCACGGCTACAAAATGTATGATCGCATTAATAAGAGGCGGGGCGGCGCACAGTGGGCTAAAACGGGTTTTTTTTTTAATTAATAAAATAGCGGCTGCTGTAGTTGGCCGATCAAGATGAATCTTTTTGGAGCTTCAAGGTAAGACATCACAGAATATCAGAAAATCGTTCTGCTTGAAGCGAAGAGCAGCTAATTTTTTCCAAAAAGTCATTATACCTTTGTAATTTGGATTGCTCAGCCCGAATCTGGCATCGGAATTGCAAAATTCAAAATGTCGGATCCAAGATGGGGGCCAAAAAATTAGAAAATTTTCAAATTTGTATAAAAATCAGCTTATAGGGGTTATCGAGGTCGTTGAGCACGAATCTGACATCAGAATTGCAAAATTCAGAATGGCGGATCCAAGATGGCGGCCAAAAAAGTAAAAAAAATTTTAAATTTGTATAAAAATCCGCTTATTGGGGTTATTGAGGTCGCTGAGCACAGATCTGACGTTAGCATTGCAAAATTCAAAATGTCGGATCCAAGATGGCGGCCAAAAAATTAGAAAATTTTTAAATTTGTATAATAATCAGCTTAAAGTGGTTATCAAGGTCACTGAACACGAATCTGACATTAGAATTGCCAAATTTAAAATGGCAGATTCAATATGGCGGCCAAAAAATCAGAAAATTTTCAAATTTGTATGATAATTGGGTTATAGATGTTATTAAGGTTGCTGAGCACGAATCTATTAGTAGAATTTGAAAATTTTGAATGACAGATCCAAGATGGCTACCAAAATACTTAAAGTTAAGTAAATATTTTTGAGAAAAATTGTGCAGATGTTTTTTGGGGCGTGAAGTACGAATTATTTCTTAGAATTTGAGAATTTGACTTGATACAATGGTCAATATAGTAAATACTGTTTGCTTCCTCAGTATTGTATAGTTAAAAATGTACAAAAAAATTTCCACTTGACATTGCTAATTATATTCTTGCTTTCTTATAACAAAAATTTGAAAATATTTGCTTTTTTGTTTAAATAAATAGCTGCTGATTCTCGAACACTTTATTAAAGAATAAGATAATGTTATTATTGTATTTAAACCTGCACAGAAACCTAATTTTAGTTTTCTGATGTACGATTGCAGCGAGTCGTTTTAGTACGTATTTTTTTAAATTGAGCTAAATTATATTTAATGGACAAATGTTGTTGCTGCTTCATTCACTCCATACACGTATACTTCTGCGTATTGGGCAGATACTCTTAAGAAATTTTTTTATGAGAGTTA
>JAPYYV010001002.1:0-46458 GCA_030522625.1 Copidosoma aretas
AAGCTGAACGTTATGAGAAGTTGAGATGAAATGTCAGGAAATTTTTTTACCAGTCAGGAATTTTGTCAGGAAACCTTATTTTTAGTTCTGGTAACCCTAATTGCGACTGTATACTTGCTTACAGCTCATATCGTAAAATATGCATACACACGCAGTTGGTACAAGGTATAAACAAGTTACACGCGCAGTACAAGTAGGAGTGCGTGGCGTGCCTGACGCGTGAAGCTTCGTCTGTCCTACATCGTCTCTGTTCTTTTCATTGGTCGTATGGACAATACGTTCTTATTGCGAAACAGCGCGAGAGGTTATCACTGGGTTTACCATTTCTGCACCTTTTGAATCCCATTCCAGGATTTTCTCTCGCTAAAAATTCAAGTCACGTTCTTTCGCGCGGGTGTACACAACTTGGAGCGAATGACAGAGCTGTTTGTCTATATTCCTCGGCTCGATGATGATGATAATGACAGTAATAAAGTACTCTGTAAAAAAAATGTCGATCCATTCCATACGGTACTTGGGGAAATTCGTCGACGCGGATGTGGCCATTTTTCACTCGAAAATATACCATTAAGTATAGAGGCCGGGGAGGGGAATTTCCTTCGACGGTAAGTTAATAATACCGCAGCCGACGGAATGAAAAGTAAACTCGTTTAACGCCGCTTATGCTTAATATCTCGGAAGGGGGTCCATTATATATAGGCTCGTTGTAAAATTCATCGGGGTTTGAACTTGAAGAGTACATGCGAACCGTCGCGGCAACCGCTACAGATATTATATACAAGAGGATCCCGTTGGCCGCGTTCGTCGCCTAATTGGCTTGCCATTCAAATGAATCACCAACGACCCTGGGAGCTCTTCTCGTCTCGGAGATGAAAAAAACAGCTCCGAAGGTAATTTGAAGATTCATCAGCGTGCGTGGAGCCACATAACGTATTCATAATCAACGCGCCGTTCCTTCTCGAGCAGAAAAGAACGGCATGCTTGATCCCGCGAAGAATCGGGGGTCGGGGGAAAAACTCAAACCCCGAACTAATAACGAGTCGCGCACCAGCCGGACGATGATCGTCGCGCGATCAAACGCGTCGAGCGCTTCCGAAGACCCGAAAGGCCGAGCGGCGATGATAATAGCGCACATAAGCTCCGGACGCGTCGCGTGATCCGCCGCAGTTCCGACGGCGCCGTTTTTCCCCCCTCTGGTATTACACACGCCCCGGCTTTCCCGAAAATTTTCCTCCTCCCCTCCCGGCGCGGGGCGTTTGATCGATCGCCCTCTTCCTTTTTTTCCCCTCCGCGTTCTCGATTCTTCCTCATCTCTTTGGATTATTCGATTCTCCGTTTGGAGAGTGTTGCCATCGGCGTTGGATAGGGATTATAATAATATCGATCGACGGAGCAGCTACTGCACCGTAAACACGCGCGCGATTATTGTCCGAAGAAGCTTTTTCGGGCGACGGGCACGATAACGGTACAATGATAATAAGTATATATACCTATCCTGTTGCTGCGCTTGTACGGACAACAACGTGTGTCAATACTTAGCGGACGATTGGAATTTCTCTCCCCGAGCTGCTCCGGTTATACATGTTATTATTGTCCGTCCGCCCGGGAAATTTGCCGGAAGAGCCGTACGACCGTACGAGTACGCGCTCTTTTTTCTTTTTTTCTCCGCCTGTTCCACCGATAGTCATACCCATAGCGCCTTCGTCGTTCACTCGAGCGAGCTACTTTTCGAGACGGTACACATTTGGACCGACGGCACTTGCCTTTTTTTTTAGGACGTCTTATTCAAGCCGAGCTTGCGTCAGAGTCGGCGGCACAACGGCTTTTCTTTTATTCTTCCTCGCTTGCGCAGATCCGTGTACTACGAATTTCACGAGCAATTTATCATCGCATCCTTTCAGAGTTCGAGAGAGTCGTGTGTCGTCATCATCAATCCACAATATTTACGTTGAACCATTTTTTCGTCATCTTTTCGAAACGATGCAGAATTCGTCATTAATCAGTGTACACTCGGTCGGAGGATTTTTTCTTCTTATTTTATTCGACTGAGCTTGAAATGGACAAAAAGTCGTGCATTCAACCTCGGGGTGACATCACGTAAACATCTCAGACGACTTGTGTATACATATGTATGTACGTACGATTGTGATAAAACGGAATCGTGTATTGGCGCGGGCGCTAAAAATAGAAAATACCGGTCGGCGATGCTTTTCGGCGATATACAGAGCCAGCTTTTTACGCGCGTGTATTTCAGTCGTCGTGTTTTCGTACATACGTGTTATACAAACGCCACGTAAGCGAAACACAGCAAATGCCCGATGGAATAATGTTTACGTACATAACTTGTATATATCGATATACTCCTTGCCCGATGCGCGTTTTGTTTGAGGGAACAAATTGTGTATTCAAATTATATAGGTTAACAATAATAATACGTACGTGTGCCTTATTTTTCTCATACACTATATGTATAGCTCGAAAGAAATGTTACTTTGACTAATGTCTTATCCGTGCGCCGATGACATGTCGCAGTAAGATATAATAGTAATAATACATGTTCACGCAGTCAAGTAGTTCAAGGTGATAATATTGTATGAGATAATGAATTATTGAGCCCGGGATCGTATGTAAAACCCAAGTTTTGCGCAAAAGTTAACTCTGCCTCGCGACTGTTTGCTTGACAATAAATATCAGCCTACGGCTGATTGACAAATCATGTTTTTAATATTTTTGAGCCTTTTTTTCATTATTCCACACCGTGCATAATATTATGAGCGTGTCATTCATATTTGTTTGCATCATATAGGAATATTCATGGTCTTTTGAGGCATGAACGATGAGAAATGGAATAAATTAAATCAGGAAGGCTAACAGAGGATGCCAAACATCCTGTTACATATTTGATACGTGTGCTTGCAAACGCGCTCAATCTGTGGCAGAAATAATTTGCTCTCTCCAAAGCTTATCTGTGCCGATCGATTTGGTTATTGTTGAAGTACTGTGTATATGTACCATCGTTTTACCGAACGTTCATTATTACCACTGAAATAATGCTTTTCATACAAAAAAATAGAAATTCGAACAACAGGCATTAAACCTGTGATTTGAACAAACTTAGATTTCCGGTGTACCGATGAAAATGCATGGATGGAATGTATTTCGTTACGTGCACATCAGAGGCAGAGTGTTCTCGAATGGAAGTGCTGATAAAAATTGCCGAGAGCCCACCAGATGATTGAATAATCGGTTGCGGCTGCGAGTCTTACGTACGTGCTTTTTATTAATCATCGCGTTCTTCGGATCCAGAGAAAGAAGAGGCGAGGAAGATAATGAAGAAGACGAGTGCTCCTCTGGTGTATTGTGCAGTGTACCCAACACACATTGCCACGAGCGTATTATTCAGTGTGTACAACGCGGAAGCATGTGGAGTAGCGGTGGGTGTATATGCGTAGGCGACGACGACGAAAATGAAGAGAAAACGCACGAGAAAATCGATGCTGCACACACAAGCCAACGCGATCGCGCGCGCGCGCTGACATATCGTGTGTATCACTTACACACACGTCACCCACGGAAAACAATATTATAAATACGAGCTGTGGCATCGGGGGAGACAAAAACACGCGGCTTTTCATATTTGCTCTCGTCATTCGTGATAATGACACGTTATCCAAAGGTGACACATGGCTCATATTATCGACATGTGCCGCACATATATATATATATATGTATATATATATACGTGTACGTGGATCTTTCGATCGAGTCTCGCGTATACTTATTATAATTACGTGCTCAATCATCAAGGCTACACGTGGTAAGGAGTGGAGGAGAGAAACAAAAAAGTGGAAAACTTCTGATGGATCGAAAATACACTCAGGGTTTACCACGAAACGTGTAAGAAGCCACTCTTTGCGAGGCAGGGATAAAATGAGAAAAGAAAAAAACAAAAAATATTACCTGAAAGTCGCAGTGTATGATCTCGGTGTCGTCGAGGAGCCGAACAGTGGCGCGATAGAGCACCGTCACGTCGCTCTTGCTGCCGAACTTCAACATTATTATTCAACGGCTCGAGGGGGTGGATCGGCCCCCACCGCGGCAGCTCTCCACGACTCAAGAGATATAATAATATACTATACACGAGTCCCCGTCACCTAACCCCCATGGCTTCCCCAACTCGCACCGCCAGTTGTACAACAGAAATACCTATCCACACTTGGCTTATTTATTGTGCAAGTATATATAACTATTTGGCACGTCTGCACTTGCACGATTTTGCCGGCTAAGGGATCGAGCCTGCCTGCAGCCACGCACTCACTCACGTATATTCTACCTACTTACGTTGTAAGAAGTGTAAGAACCGACCGTGCGGCCCTGCTCGCCTGCACCCCCCCGTATATATCTCTGGTCGGCACCACCACCGTCTCTCGCTGGCACACACCCCCTGTATCTATTATACTGTATAACACTCACTGCACGCGTATACACACTATACCATCATCAGCGCCACCGTCCGACTCATCCGCTTTTCACCGGTTTCCCCCCTCGGAGAGAGAGAGAGAGTATATATCGTAGGGGGCTGTTTTTTTTAGGCGCCCACCCCTTGGTCGCTACTTATTTCGTTCCAATAGTACCCTATACACGGTGGTAAATTTAATGTTAAACAGTGGCCGACGGCGCGTGTATAATACAGCCAGACGCTCGTTCGCCGCCGCAAGCTCGTCAGCGTACGGGAGGAGCGTGACTGCCGCTCGCCAGCTCTGTGCTATCACTCCACCACCGATGAGTCGATTCTCCCTTCCCTCCGTCTCTTTCTCGCTGCAGTAGTGTGCCTATGTATGCACGTGTACGTACAGTGGTTCCAGCCAGCACACATCGATACGACTCTCGCCGAACGTCGTGTACAGGCGGCTCTGTACGCGGGCGCTGCTCTTTCTTTCTCTCCGACGTATAGTATACCTATACCATACTCCTGGTCCACCCCCACCCGGCACCGGTGCGCCCCCGCTCTGGTGTGCGGCAACCCCCTGTGCTCTAGCATACTTTTTCTCTTGCCGCGGCGTTGCCAATTCGCTCGGGGGGGACGGCTCCTGTTCCACACCTGCTCCACGACGACGAGCCCACGAAGAGGGAGGAAGAAGAAAGTCGGTTCTTTCCCCTCGCTCCCCTGCAGCTCTCACGTGGTCCATCAAGTGCGAACGGAAGACAATATATTCCACGAACTTTCATGTGAATTCGAATGCGTCTTTTGAAAGTAGATGCACGCACTGCCAGGTGCATGTTAAAAGGCAGCGGTAAAGAAATGCCGTTCAACCCCTCCCCCCCCCTGGGGTATGCGCCGTCTGACCGAACCTTGTCCCTTTCTACTGAAGTGCGATCCATGAGAACGTTGCAGGACACGCGCTCAAGTACATATTCTGTCAGCAATACAAATGTTGGGTGTCGAACAACACATTTTAAAACATCACTCTGTCAATTAATTAACTTTCAGTGCGTTGATTATACATTTCTGAAAACCATACCACCCCTTCGTCTGTGCAATCAGGGACCTACACTACTTGTTGTCGTGAAGGGCCGTCTGATACGGCTGATACCTCGTACAATCATGGCTCTACTACTTAAAGTTCCAAATGAAGATACGTTTTTTTAAATGGCACACACAAAATTATGACTACTTAGGCGAGCAATTGCTCCAGAGTTATCATAAACGTGGGATTAATTTCCGAAACACCAAGACATTAAAAGGAGAATCGTTTTTTTCCAAAATACCAAGTCATCGTGCAAACAGATTGCGCAATAAAAAGAGTTAGTTCTAAACTTAGTTGTGGACTTATAATAGTTGTAGAACATTCGTTATTTTTTAATTCTCGTCTTCCAGTCTTCGGTAATCGGTCTTCCATCAAGTCATGTGTGCATAATAAAAAAGTAAGTACTGACTCGATCGGTAAAAAAGACGTGGAGAGAGGACGGGTCGGCGAGTCCGACTCCAAAATATACTTATATTAAAAATCAAAACTTTATACTTACCTACGAACTCATGGACAGCGGAAAGCACGTGAATTATTATTTGTATTATCGTCGGTGATTCTTCGTGTGTTGCTCAGTGATACCCAGGCGAAATGGGGATTCTGGAAAAAATATCAGAGATCGAGAAGGAGATCGCGCGAACCCAGAAAAATAAAGGTAAAATGCCAGTCGTAGGTTATGTCTTAGTTATTTACCCGATACATTTTTCGTTCATTTAAAGACACGAGCCACTCGATTGACATTCTCTTTTTTTTTCTAGCAACCGAGTACCATCTGGGATTACTCAAGGCAAAACTAGCAAAGTATCGCTCGCAACTGCTGGAGCCTTCAAAAAAATCGGAGAAGGGTGAAGGCTTTGATGTTTTGAAGTCTGGAGATGCCAGGGTGGCTCTAATAGGTTTCCCATCTGTGGGCAAATCTACTCTTCTCAGTACATTGACTCACACAGAATCCGAGGCTGCTTCCTATGAGTTTACTACTCTCACTTGTATACCTGGAGTTATTGAATACAAGGGTGCTAACATACAACTGCTTGATTTACCTGGTATCATCGAAGGAGCTGCTCAGGTAAACAACAACAAACCGCTAAAAACTCTTTCAAGAACTGTACGTTATCGTGAAGATTGAATGTTATTATTTATAATTCCAGGGCAAAGGTAGAGGAAGGCAGGTCATAGCTGTAGCAAGAACGGCAGATTTAGTTTTAATGATGTTGGATGCTACAAAACAAGATGTACAGAGAGAGCTGCTGGAAAAAGAGTTAGAGTCTGTGGGCATTAGGTTGAACAAAAGGAAGCCCAATATATACTTTAAAATAAAGAAGGGTGGTGGATTATCTTTCAACTCAACTTGCATTCTGACCAAAGTAGATGAAAAGTTGGTTCAGATGATCTTGCACGAGTACAAAATATTCAATGCTGAAGTTTTATTCAGAGAAGATTGCAATGCCGATGAACTGATAGACGTTATTAATGCCAATCGTGTGTATCTTCCATGCCTTTACGTTTACAATAAGATTGATCAAATTTCTATGGAGGAAGTTGACAGAATTGCAAGGCAATCAAATAGTGTCGTAGTTAGGTAATTCATACAATTGCAATTGAAGCATACGTATTGACTGTTGGCGAGATTTATGAAAAAATTTAACATTCCAGTTGCAACATGAAGCTGAATTTAGATTTTTTGTTAGAGACTCTGTGGGAATTCTTGTCCCTCATAAGAGTCTACACCAAAAAACCTGGTCAACCTCCAGACTTTGACGATGGTTTGATTCTTAGAAAAGGAGTCACAGTGGAACATGTTTGCCATTCCATCCACAGAACTTTAGCCGCCCAATTCAAATACGCACTTGTTTGGGTATGGCTACAGTCAATAAATAAGTCCTTTTGAATTCTATAAAAAACATCACCAAGGAGATTTATAATTATTATTCTTTTTTACAGGGTACCAGCACAAAGTATTCACCTCAAAGGGTTGGCGTACAGCATGTTATGCATGATGAAGATGTTATACAAATCATGAAGAAGTGAACAATCTTGTTTTTTTGTTCATGAATAAAAGGACTGTTGATAGTGAAGGTTTTTGTACATTTTTAAATGAAATCTTTGCCGTGATATAAAATTTAAGACATCTATTGGAACTGGAAAGGAAGGAGACTGAAAATTTCTTCTACCCTAGTTCAACAACATAAAAAAAGATGTCTTAGGAAGGCATGCCTATTTATTGAAAAAAGTTTTGAACTGCAAAACTCTGGAATTACAGCATTGTTTTATTAATAAAAATATCAAGATAAAATGATTTTATTATTTCTTAATTTTTATAAATATTTATTGTACTAAAATCAACCAATTACGTCATAGGCCGCATTTTAAATAATTTTTTAACTTGCTTATGAGTCATGGTTTTTTCTCCAGGTACCAACTTACCTTTCTCATTTTTAACTTTAGAACTTTTTTTGATCTTTTGAAAGTTTTCATAACATATATTTAAACTTTGCGCTTGTTTGACACACATTTGATTCTCATAGTCATTAAGTTCTAGACACTTGATAAGCATAGTTATTTCTTGCAAACAGCCTCCCTCTAAAATTCATCAATTATATGATAACTTTATGATGAAAAATTGTTTAATGCTTTGTATTAATTTTGAGTTTTCTCACCTTTCTTGGCATCCAACTTTCCAGAAACTCTGTCCTTTAATTTGAGAGGCAGTATTTCCTTAAAGGGAACCTTATTGACAGGTTGGGGTCTTCTACCCTTGTTGACGGTTGTTAAGTTCAACAGATCTGTGAGTCTCATTTTCTGAAAATTCCAACTATAAATATTGATGCATAGAGTATATATTATACAAAAAATACAGAATTGGTTCTCATGGGCCATTTCAACTTCTGGCTTCCGTGTAAAATATTCATTATGATACACAACAAATATTACACATTGGTTATGTCACAATTCCTCAATTATTGTATGGGATCTCATTCACAACGTAAAATGCACTCCAAAAAATAAGTAGACTTACTTTAGAAAACTTGGTTCAACAGTAACTCAAATACTTTTTCACAACTTTTGTCGAACTTGATATTTTTATATATAAATGTTGTACATCTTTGGTGTTGTCTGCTGCTGCTCCTAGCAGAAGCCTCTGATACTGTGTTATACGAGAGAGCTTTACGTTTATTTGCTCCAAAGTCCAAACTCAAAAATCGACAAGGTGTGCGATGCATGAAGTTTAAGGAAACAGATTGGTGTGCATAATACAAATTAAGATGTAGGTATCGTTATCTCGCTAAAATGCACTACCTACATTGAAATTTCATAATTCGCGCGGACAAAAAAAAAATCTCGGACAATTCGAGAGGCCGCGTGATTGGAATATATAATATATATATCTGCGTGTACTTACTGTGTAGTTATCTAGTTATTCAAGTGATATATACAAAGTACACATGATGCATAAGCCTTATATCGAGCCGCGCGCTCGTGCACAGTAAAGTTACTAAGTACTCCGAAAAATCAAGGATAGCACAATAAAGCTAATTTGCTTATTAAATTGTTTTTGAAAGCATAACGATCATAACAACAACGCTCTCAGGTGCGATATAGGTAAGCATTTCATGTATATTGTATTACTTGGAATACATATAATACAAAGGTCGGGAGATGTGGAAGTGTAGAAAATCGAGTTCTGGATACTAAGCTAACGTCGAAACGCGACCGATCAACTTTTTATCTGGCTTCACAGCAGCGCTCAGCTGTTGCTGCTGCATTATTTAGCTACATCTATTGTATGAAATATTTATCTGAAACAACTCTACGCGACTCTATACTACATTAATACATTAATTTCTCCATTTACACGGTGTCATATTTGATCGAAATAGTACTTATACGTAGGTGAGTACATGCACTAGATCGAATCATCGCTGAGGCAGTGACGCTGAATCACCCTATATTCATTCTTTATACACATGTATACTTACATATAGTATATAATATCATTGCATGATCGATAATGTATCTTCGCCGTTACGAAAAAAAAATAAGATTTCTCGAAGATTTTTTTTTTTTTTTCATGGAGCTTATTCCTATTATAAAAGTAGTACATTATTGTAATTGAAAAACCTTTTCAAGTAAATAATAAGTCATATGTGTAGTCTGTCAGATAAAAAATGATCTTTTTTTTTCAATTCATTACAGATCTCGCAAGAGCGTGAGAATCGCTCCACAGGAGAAAACAATTCTTTGAGGAATAGATCTGGACGAGACATAATTATATTCAATATGGCTACAATGTGTCGAAGTAAGTTCTACTTTAAAATCTTTTTCTTTCCATGCATATACGGCTTCCTATCTTTTCTCTTCGATGAACACCCTGGTACATCGTTATATGCTTACCGATTTTAGTTTAATTACCGATTTAATGTTAAAATTTGTGTAGATAAGAATTAATGAATACGAATAATTTCTAATATTACCATAAGTTAGCTATAATTATTGCGAATTACTCCGACGTCGTTAAAATTGGTAACTCAACTTTAAAGTTATTAATTATCCTTTCCCAGATTTCAACTGAATGCCGATACGCCTTTATCGACTTCCCCTAACTTGTATAAATAATAGATAAAATCGTGAAAAGATAAGGCAGCAGCGGAAATAAAATGTATCTCTATCGTACTCTTGTTTAATTCTGTTAGCATTTTCGGTGAAATTCACTGCTGTCCAGTGCACATACATATATTATGTAGTCTGCCATTGAATATATATTGTACGAATAGCTGCAGCTAAATAGAGCATACCTATTACTGCGATTACTGTAATTATAACATGCATGTCTTATTCTTTTTGAAGAAATCTTTTATAGTACGAAATTTCTTGAAAATCCCACCAAAAGAAATTATCAAGGATAAATTTGACCAACCGTGACCTACTTATATTTAATTTACGCTGCAATTAGAATACAGTGCTATATTGTATTCGACAGAGCCGCGAATTCAATATAAAATCATCCGAAAGTTGATTAAATAAATAATTAAAGGCTAACTTGTACCTCTTTTTACATTGTGTTAATAATTAAAAATAGCATCATACTAAATGATTTTAGATATGAAATGACTCGATATGACATATATTATTTGATATTCAATTCTGGGTTCTGTTACAATACAAAATAATTGTGAAAAAATTAATTAGTGTCTACATAAAAAATGCAAAATAAAACCATTCAACAAATTATATGCATATGTTACAATACTTACTTGCATTTTTTATTGTTGTCACGCGTGTATGTGGGCTAATCGCTTGATCCGCGTGATAACGCAATTTTGGAATTCCTATATCGATGCAAACGGTAGAACTTGCTTTTTTTAGGATGGGTTAAAATTTTTTCCTCCAATTTTCTCGTATACTGAACTGAAATATATATAGCAAGTGAAGATTATTTTAAATACTAAATTGGAGGATCTTCATTTTTGTTCGACTCACCTAATTACAAAGCTCCCCAGTCACTATATGAATCTGCGAATAAAAATGTTTAGCGCAACACGGATAATAGATACGATGAAACGAAACATGCAACTCATTTTTATGTCGATGCTATCTTATTACGGTACACTGATTGTTCGGTTAGTCATGTTTAAAAAAAAGCTTAACCCTCTTCTGGATCGTGTACCAGAAGAGAAGTAGTATATATAGGTACGCAGAAAAAAACAAACCAAGACGTCAGATCGAGGTATGATTTAAAAAAAAGGTACTATTACAACGTAGTTCACGGTCACGGTTGCCTGCAGAACGTTGAGTTCGTCAAATGATAACTCGTTCGTATTGCGTAATCGCTTTAATCGCTTACCTCAGTCGTTGATGGTGGCACTGAATCCAATATTCAAAATCACTTGACGATGCCAAATGTTGACCTGTTAATCGACCGGTTATTGAACTGTTCGTATCTATAATACACGAGTAATCTGTGTTACGATCCAAGTAATAATATACAGTTGTAATCAAATATTGAGTTTTGGATTTCCTGATTGTCTATTCCAGATTAGATAAAATAACTATGTTTGAAAAAAAATATTTAATACTCGACTCGTTTGAAGAGCAGTCAAATTCGTTTGAGTGAGCTTTTGCTGAAACACTGAAGGAGTCTAAAATGCAATGTTGATTCGAGTATGATTCGAGTATAACGATGATATTTATGCATGGCAATCATAAAAAAAGCAGGAATAACCCGCGAAACACGTTATGTCTATATTATACATATATACGGTGAGACAGGCAAAAGTTTGAGAAACTCAACGACTAAAGTTAATTACAAAACAATTGGTGCCTGTAGAATTAGCGTTTGATGTATTATATTAGAATAGCTACATAGATGTGTGCGGGCATACCAGTTAAGTTCTAACTTTGGTACGGAAAACTCTGTGGTCTCGTATTTTGCGTCCGATAATACAGGGAGACTGAACAAAATGAAACGACCATCGATGGATTTTTGGCTCGAAAGGAAGAGACGAACTAGCCGGACGGAGAAACAAATAGCGAAAGAAAAGAGTAGAGCGACACGAGGCCAAGGCACGTGACAATGGGTAATAATTAACATATACACGTATCATCATCATCAATAGCCGAATGATGAGGAGCGATCGAGCCGCTGCGAGCGCGACGACCGAGTCGCTAATTATCCCCTGCACCTGACGCGCGAGATATCGAGAGCTCCCATCGTGTGCACGTGCGGGCCGGAAAACTTCTCCGGCCACAGCTTATGATGCACAAGTGTGTAGCGACTCGGAACGCGGAACGCTACACTCCGCCGAGGCGCGGGTGGTGGGATGTTCTTGCAGCACATGTCTCGCGGTGGAAAGGGACGAACCGCGCGATCCGCACCGTACCGCCTTTGGACACTTTTCGCACGTCTCAGTTCAACTTTCGATCTTGTTCGCCGGCCCACCGCGGCTCGTACCGCTCGACTGCCCAAGCGTATATACATATGGACCTAGCTCCCACCTAAGCTGGATCCACCGATCGCGCCTCTTCCGTCTGCACCGTATGATCCTCAATCGGAGTTTGGAAAACAAATGTCACGTTCGTGTTAGTACCTGCGCCGCGGTCGGTATAGTTTTTCGCCGGAGTTCGAGGAAGCGTTGACTTTTCTGCGTCGACCGACAATATGATGATCCGCCGCAGGTAAGGGATGATTAGGGATTGGTCAATCGCGCGGGCATTGTTTATACGGGTCCTTTTTCTCAAATATACGCAATGTACTTACGTTTGTGCCGAGTCACGCCACCGCACGCGGAACTTGACGTTTGCTTGCAAGATTACAATCGCGATTCCCTGGATACGGTGAAAAGTACGATGAGAGCGATGAAAAGTCACGTGAGAGCCAGAATCTCGAAAAAAATCTAGATGCGTGCCTCGATCAAAAAAGAATTGCCCCGAAACGGACTTTTCTCGCTGTACCCTTCCTTGCCGGACGATTTGAAACATTGTGAGAACCATCCAATTTTGCGATTTCCATACGTACACACCGGGCCGAGCGGCATGCATTAGCATGAACAACTCGCGCGCGCGCGCGCGCGTTTCTCCATTATTCATCGTCAGCACCTCGTACGATCGGCTCGTTTTCGTTATTCATTACCTCTGGGATGTTTTATTGATACGTTACACACAAAAAAAAAGCGGTGAAAAGCAGAGCGAGGAATACCAAATTCAGTTATTCGTTACATAAACGGATTTTCGTAAACTCCGCGGTCAAAAGATGGGGTGTTTGTGCGAGCGGGAGGATCAAGCTCGATGAAAACGTCGCGCTACTTTTTTTCTTCAATTCAAGTACTTATCTAATATATGCTTTTAATAAAATCGTATTTATATTCCTTTCAAGTTATCCAGTAATATTTATGATGGTTCGATCATTCCATTCCACGTGACTCTGATGAATTCACATATAGTTGGTATCGCGTTACTAGGAAAATAAAGTGAATCGTATTTTCAAACTTATTACGCAACATCAGTGATTTTTCTCAAGATACATTATCCGATATTCCTAAGAAGGTATCATTATTCGACAGAAGCGAGGTCACTTTTTATTTTAGTCACGTATATGTCGCAACGAAAGTTAAAAATTGTCGATCATCCACTATAAATCGATCGGTTTGAGTATTCGGATCGCGTTCAAACGTAGTTTGCTGGATAATTGAACTTCTGCCGATTCAGCAACATACCATTAATCGTGCTGCTTGTTAAATTTTTCCAGGAAAAAATGTTTTTCTCTGATGTTTGTGAGCACCGTAAAACAATTATTGCGTACATACATGTATTATACGCTTAAATGAAATAGAAAGAAAATATATATATATATATATATATATATATGAGCTGTGTTAATGCATACACAGTCGAAAAAACGTAAAGTCGTACAAAATTTTGTTAATGCGAGTCATTTTTACGTAAAGATCGTACGAGTATTGTTGGTATCAGAAAAATTCCCTCAGCATAGTTATTGGTTGAAAACTTATTCATCTTCAATAAAAAAATGATTAAATAAAAATTCAGGGCCGGAAATGCAGGGAACGTAGATGTACGCAGGTTATACGTCGTATCATAACGAGATTATCACCTGGCGTCGGTATAGCCTAAGGCCTCCGACGGCTCCGCAAGGAAATTTTCAACGACGTCTCTCTTTCTCTCGTACTTATTCCAGCTCTTCGACGATGAGCTACGAGCATTTGATACTTATGCATTAATATGTCATGTATGTGTGTATAACGATAATGCTCTCGTCTCGTCGCACGCATTTATCTAGCTATTCCAGCTGCACCTACAGTATACAAACTACACGAGGACATGAGAGACCGCGTATATCAGTTTTGCACGCTGGAAAAAACATTTGTTGATCCAAATAAACGTTGGATTAGGGACAAAAGTGGCTAAACTGTGGTGAGAGAATTTTTCTGAAACAAACATTATACATTTCAGTACGTTGATCAGTCGCTCTTATACGAGCAAAAGTTAACAGGCGCAAACAATATTAATTTGACGCTATAATTTTAAAGACAAAAAAATTTGTTTCGCGTGTCCATAAATATGCGAGTTTGGGAACGCACGTGTCTTGATATTCGAATGTGACGTATGTACAAATACAAACTACAATGCATGCATGACGTATGTACGTACATACACCACTACTATTACGTGCCATAGGCCAAAAGAGCGCGAAAAAGACGATTTCCAGGTCCGTTTAAGATATTATTTACATTCTATATGATACAAAATGCAAGTACAATTTTTACTCACTGCGAAAGATTTTCTTCAAGTTTGCGAGTCACTAAATTTTCATTAATTTAGCAACAGAAATTTAGAGAGTTTATAACATATTCTTGGGCATGACATAAGTATACAGATGTCTCTTACAGCAAGGGAAAATTTGGCACTGATCAGCAATTTATATAGCTTGGTTAGTATAAAGTACGAGTTTAACAGCGTTTTGACCGAGACACGCTTTTGAGATTTTCATAAAATTTGAACATCGTCAAGAACGCATAGTTATTGTCTAATAATTTTGGATACACATTAGATTCAACACCTTCTATGATCGAAAAGGAAATGACAGTCTCGTCTCCGTCACAAGAATTTGAAACGAATCGTACGAGCACGAAGAAAGATGGGCCCCGCGCACCGAACATCCATTGTAGGGTACTCACGAAAAGACATGACAATAATTTTAAAATCCCATCAGACTCGACGATTGATAGTTGATACTATAAATAAGTGTAGTTCAGTGCACTCAAGGTGTATATATGTAGTTAATCGAAATTTCTCACAACAGCGCGTGATTACTATGAAGTTCGATAGTGATGAGATGTATCAAATTATTAAATTAGGCAAAAACCCGTCAATGACAGTGTGAAAATCCGTTTATGGCATCCGATAATTAATTGTGTTTTCTATTTTCGTACCGGTATCCACACATTTATTTACGAGGACGAGAGCTCCGAAGCGACGATAACTGTCCCCTGTCGCCCCAACGAAAAAAGATACGCGTGACGTATACATACATACATATATACACAATATCATATAATAGAGGTGCTCCAAAATTTTCGGAGCGGCGCACGTTTGTTCCTTCCCTGTATGAGTATATACTTACTTGGTTCGTCGCTCCCGACACTTCCAACTCCGAATATAATTCTTCTGAGCACAATAGCTGTATACACCACCTATATAACTTACATGTACTGCGCGTATAGGAAAACATAAAAATCCGTGTAGGGTGTACTTATATACTTATAACGGGTGCAGTGTGGCCGAACATAGTTTTTTTTTCCCAGTCTGCGTAGGCTGACATGTCAGTCTCGCTCGCTGCAGCCTCCTCCTCCTCTACCCGACACCGTCACGTGGCGTTCCAATACATCCCTCGCCGCTCGAACAATTCTTACATTCATTTTTTTCTTTTTACCTGAAACGCACACCAACGCGACAAAGTTTGTATACATACAGCGACTATGCCAGTAGCTCATGCCTCATGGCTCATGGTACTTGGTAGTATCTAATTGTTTGGTAGCGCGCGCGCGCTCGCACGCACACACGCACACTTTTTTACTTCCTGACATATTATTCCGGAGCGGCTCTCGTCACTGAAGCGGCAAACATCAGTCCATCATCAGTCGTCCGAGGCGAGTCGAGCTGCGCCGTCTTGCTGTACCCTACAATATTAGTAAATAGCAGGTATACAGGAACCAAGCACATTGGACCGTGTGGTGGACGTACTCATTGAGTCGTGACGGAACGATTTTCCCGCAAAACAAAGTGTTGTTTCCAAACAGTGCAACACTTTTTTCAAGTTCCGTGCATATTTTAATCGAATTTGTACAATATACTTAGTGCAGGATGAACGGCTACCCCGCTAAACACCACCCGGTGCAGATGCCAAGTGAGTCTCGTTGTATAATAACTTAATTGTCCATCACGTACACAGTTAATAATTATCATACGTCTATAATACTTCAATACACCTCTATTTCGTGATCTTTACAAACAATCTTTTCGCTTCTTGGATATTTTGTTATTCGAGTAATTGACGTTACCAACAAGAGGGCATCGGGAATTTTCCAATGTATGTATGTACACCGTAATGCTTTACCGAAAGCAGAGAGCACAGGGGTACTATTTCGCCCTTGTTTCGCTCCTAAAAAGAAATCGGTTGAAAATGCAGCGTCAGTGCGGTATCATATTTTTGACGCAAAAGATTGTCGGTACGTATAAAAACATTGGTGAAAATACAGTACCCATAGAATTAAATACTTCTCGCTACAATAATTTCACGATTTCACGAACAAACTTGGTTGTTAACGAGTCCGCGCGAAGGCTGTCGTTGGTGTAACTATACTATGCGAGTGCTTCCGAGAAAGAAAAAACCCCATCGTAGGTATATGCACAAACAATTTTTCTCTCAATGACAGTGGGGGCTTGCGAAATAATCGAAAAATGTCCAAAGTGCGGATTCAAAGATTCTACATTAGTACGGTTGAATGAAGCAGGGAAATCATTGTTGCCGTAAAACCACGATATCAACAACAATAACAACTGTATGGAATTGTGCGCAGAATTATAAAGATTCACCGATAATAATTAATGATTTTCTCACGAATAGGAAACGAAACGCTCACGCGATATTAATTTTTGCGCGCACTTATCATCATCGCGCCCCTCGTTATACTCAAGTATGTATAATATTATTGCCAATCGCGTGCGCCACACGCGACTATGTACCTATACCGAACTACTGGAATACATCGCGGTTCGGTTGATTCTCCCCTTCTTATACATACTTATAATTTATTCTCGCGCGCGCGCCTCTCGGCGAAAGATTATAAACGCGTAAACTTGAATATATTCCCAATGCCAATGTCAAGTTCTCGGCGCAGTCATCATCTGCGTTTTTTCCCGCGGCGAGCAGCTCTCCCCTACACTTATTCATCATCCTTTCCATTTCTACGAATGCAAATAAAAATGTTAACGCGCGAAATCGCACGGGACAAGTGTTACGATGAGGGCTCGTTTATGAAAATTGATGAGCCAAACAAAAATAAAATAAAATACAATTGCCAACAGGAGCCTCGACTGAGGAGAGCCTCGTGTACATCAGGCGATCCCTGAAGTCCGAGGAAATGGACCACATGGAGGGCACCCACTTCGACGGACAGTTTCCCCACATCTTCGTCACTCTCGGAGCTTCGGTATAAGTGCATCTGTATAATATGGGCGGCACAAAACATACCTCGTACCTATACACAAACGATAATCAACAATCGTGTCCCCCCAGGGCGACCTGGCCAAGAAGAAGATCTACCCGACGCTCTGGTGGCTGTTCCGCGACAACCTGTTGCCCCAGTCGACGATGTTCTACGGCTACGCGCGCAGCAAACTGTCGGTCGAGCTGCTCAGGGCCAAGTGCGAGCCGTACATGAAACTCAAGCCCGGCGAGGAGGGGCGCTACGAGGAGTTCTGGCGACTGAACCGCTACACCGCGGGCTCGTACGAGAACGACGACGGCTTTGCCGAGCTCAACCGGCAGCTCGAGCGCCTCGAGGCAGACGCGCCCCGGGTCAACCGGCTCTTCTACCTCGCGCTCCCGCCCTCCGTCTTCGAACCCGTCACCGTCCACCTGCAGCGCACCTGCATGGGCCAAAAGTGCGTGCAGCCTGTATATACTAAGAATCTCTCACAACTTATAATACACGCAGCATTGATTCAATGTTTCTCTCTTCTCTCGCATCACGTCGATCGCAGCGGCTGGACGAGGATCATTATCGAGAAGCCCTTCGGCCGGGACGCGGCGAGCTCGCAGAAGCTCTCGGACCACCTGGGCCGGCTATTCCAGGTGTATTTATTATTCACTAATAACAAATATAGTACCTTAATATTATTGAAATAATAATTTTACCCAGCTTTGATATTCCATTGACTCTAATAATTAATAATTGCCAGGAGGAGCAAATCTACCGGATCGACCACTACCTCGGCAAGGAGATGGTCCAGAATCTGATGACGCTGCGCTTCGGCAACCGGATCTTTAGTCCGACCTGGAACCGCGAGAACATCGCCTCGGTCCAGATAAGCTTCAAAGAGGACTTTGGCACCCAGGGCCGGGGCGGCTACTTCGACGAGTTCGGCATCATCCGTGACGTCATGCAGAACCACCTGCTCCAGATACTGTCGCTCGTCGCCATGGAGAAGCCGGCCTCCTGTCACCCGGACGACATCAGGAACGAGAAGGTCAAGGTGCTCAAGTGCATCAGGCCCCTGCAGTCGGCGGACGTCGTGCTCGGCCAGTACGTCGGCAACCCCGAGGCCGGTGATCCCGAGGCGCGGCAGGGCTACCTCGACGACGCCACCGTCCCCGCAGGATCCAACACGCCGACCTTCGCCATGGCCGTTCTCAAGATCAACAACGAGCGCTGGGACGGTGTGCCCTTCCTCCTGAGATGCGGCAAAGGTCGGTTAAATTACACTAGACACACAGCTCATCTGCAGCTGTTCGCTTAAGCCGCATCTCGAGCGATCCGTTGTTTGTTTTGTGCGCAGCGCTGAACGAGCGAAAGGCCGAGGTCAGGATACAGTACCAGGACGTGCCCGGTGACATCTTCGACGGCAAGGGCAAGCGTAACGAGCTGGTGATAAGGGTGCAGCCTGGCGAGGCCCTCTACATAAAGATGATGACCAAGTCGCCCGGCATCACCTTCGACATGGAGGAGACGGAGCTCGACTTGACTTATGGCAGCAGATACAAGGTAAATCCATCGTAGTAGCAGAGTTTTAAACTGTGCAGTACTTGGTGCATTTTTACTGACGCTCATTTTTTGTTTCAGGATCTCAAGTTGCCCGACGCTTACGAAAGACTGATTTTGGACGTTTTCTGCGGCTCCCAGATGCACTTTGTCCGCAGCGACGAGCTCAGCGAGGCCTGGCGGATTTTCACGCCCCTGCTTCATCAGATTGAAACGGAAAATATACATCCGACGACATACAAGTACTTATACACAGTCGTTCTACGAGAGCACGCAATTTAATTGATTATTTCTATTGTTATGATGTACCAACGCTTGTTTCTCCTTAGGTACGGCTCGCGTGGACCAAAAGAAGCCGACGAGATGGCGAAGCAAAACAATTTTGCCTATTACGGGTCGTACAAGTGGGTTCGACCCCAACTTTAGACGTCGTACTTATTTACGTGACTCTGCGAATCTTGAAGAATTGATCTGTGATCACTTAAAAAAAAAAAAAAAAAAACACTTTGTTGCATTTCCATCAACTATACTTAAATACTACTTTGTGACTTTCGTCCAAGTAAAATTTTGCACATTTATATTTTTGTAAAAAGTGCTGTCAAGTTTTTATGCACATGAAACTAACAAAATCGTTGCGAAATCATAATATTTTGAGATAAAAGTATATTTATATGTATAAATTATATTTAAAATAAACAAATTATTTCTTTTTAATAAAGAAACAACTGCATGGTATTTTGATAAATTTATTGGCGTCATTACTGAATCGAGTACAACTCGAGCTAAAATTTAATAAACATGAATTTTGGATGAGCGAAATAACGTTTCTAGTTCATAATTATAACACAAATAAATAAAATGGAATCTGATTATTGCCACCAATGTTCATTGAGCAACACAATGACATGATTTTTTTTGTACGTTTTATTTTCAAAGCAAATTCGACGAATGTACGTAATACGAGACACTTGTAGCACGCGCAATCATGCCTAAAAAATCATTTTTATCTCTCAATTATTCCTCGAGTATTCAACAAAAACATAATCAGCGTTTCATTTGTGTTAAAAATCGCAGATTAATAAATTAATTTCTATGAAACAATAGTAGACTACTAACAGCTTAATGGGGGGCAATGTGTTGCTAAAAGATGAATAATAAATAAAAGCGTATTTTGAGTATTTACAGATTTTTGAGTAAGCTCACGATGATCATTTATTTTGAAAACTTTAAATTGCCCGATAAAAAAAAATTGCACGCTGCACGATTCTGCATTTGATAAAAAATTTGTAATGCTACATTTTCTAGATATCTATGATGCCTTTGCAGTTTCGTAAATTATACAGTTTTTATCATGTTAAAAATAGTTCTAAATCAATGTTTTTAGTAAAAAAAAATGGATAGTTTATGATACTATTTCGGTATCAAATAAAAATCTTTGTACAAAAAAAATTTTTCTCACACCCAGTAAATGTTGTCGATGAAACTTAAATTTCATAGTTCATGGGACCCAACAGTTCATCCCAATCGATTGTAGTCTGAAAAACTTCTTGCTGTAGCCAAAGTTCGTAGTGCTGTTTAAATTCATCAGTCAGTTCAACGTATGTCCCAAGCACCGACGTAATCGACGTGTCAACGGGCTCTAACTCTTCGTCTCTCACAGCATTTGAATATCTCCGGTTATTAAAACGATCTACACATGCTCTAAGAGTACATTCTTCAGCCTGAAAGTCCCATGGCCTAGCCTCCAGATCTATGAACATATTTTTGTATTGTTAAACTATTTTTAAACATTAACTTTTCAGGTCGTGTTATAAATATATGTTTCTTTTGAAAATTCACCATTTCCAAAAGCCCAATCATCATTCAGGCGATGTCGAACTTTCGAATATATAACGCTAATTGTCTTCATATTTGTCTTGCGCCACTGCCTTCCTAAATATTTTGTTTGCATTTTAAGCAGCTTTAAAACATACAATTGTAACATGCCATGCATGACTTTCAACGTCCGTTTTAAGATAGGAGCCGACTTGAATACAACTAACATCTGAAAAAGGTTTGGATAGCAAGGATTACATTTTCATTATGTAGAGATATATCAAAAAGTTTTTATTACCATTATTCTACTGTGTTTCCATTTGGTCAACTTATTGAGTATTCTTAATAAATTGATACAAGAAAACACGTTCCGCCATGAATAATTTTGATTATCTCCAATCTCAAGATTATCCACTGTGAGCTCAGGTTGATCACCAATCACACACATTGGAAAATCAAGTATAGGAATGCTGCAATCATCACTAAGATAGTAATAAACATATAAACTAACATTTATTTATAGAAAATGGATGTATAAAAGCCTTACACATTTTTTGCCTCAATGTATACCAAAATGTTTTGATTAAGAAATTTCAAGACCAATGGTATGCAGTTGGCAAAAACAAGATGCTGGGACATGAATTCAAACTGATAGACATGATTTAATTTGAAGTGCTTCAATAAAAGAAGTAAAATAGCCGAAACTGCCTTGACAACGATCTCTTTATGTCGATTTACGTCGATCCCAAGCTTCATGGACTGTAAAACTGTGACCCTGAAAATTTTTGAATAATTAAACTTTATTTACATCAACAGAATTCGTGTGTAATGCACATAATAAAAAACTCACGGCATTTCTTCTGGTAAAACATCAGCCATCACGTTAATACTATCTGTTTTAGTTTTACTCGTAGGTGCAGCAGCTAACAGTATTTTCAATAATGCAATCATGTGTTGAGGTAAATTGGGTAGCATTGCTTGATACAGAATTTCTGTAGCAGTTTGTCGAATTGGAGGTTCTTGTGTACTGATTGGATTTTTGGCAATTTCTTCTTCCTTTTGAATTTGAATTTCAGCTAGCGAAGTGTACATGTGCTACAAACACAACCTATTGTAGTTCAAACAATTATTTAAGAATTATTTTACAAAGTCTGTATATAAATATTTACTTTTTTCAAAGTATTGAGTCCTTCATGAATCGGCTGAGGTAACCCAGCTAAACTCTCTCGATCGCCCTGTAACTTGTATCCTACAAATTTAAGTCTTGAAAGGTCCAAAAATGTATCGACATCTTTTTGACGAACTTTTGGGGCCCACGGTAGACCTGTGCAAATAATGAGCAATCATGTTGAAATGGCTTACGTGAAAAAATGAAGTATCTTACCTTTGACCTTTACAGGTGGAGGTGTATCTGGTCTAGTTTGAGGTTGGTCATTCGGATTATCATAAAAATTTTGATAAGGTCCAACTTGAGGATCCTTTAAAAAAACTCCTTCATCAACGTCCCGTTCTGAAGTATCCATACCATCATCGTTTCTAACAAGCTTCATATTTGAGTCGTACTCCAAATTTTGCTCATCCAAAGAACTTTGTTTTATCAAAATCTGGAGAAAAAAATGTAAAAAAAATTTCCGCAGCTTATTGTTTTTTAAATTATAATTTGATAAAAAATTTACCCTTCTCAAAGGTCTATTAGTCTTCTTCAAGTTTTGCGAATCTATTAAATCTGTGGCATTCGTTGGAGGAGAACTTGGTCTCATTGCTTTAGCTACTTCTATTGTATCTTCTTGAAGATTATCAAGACCAGCTTGCTCTCTATAGATTTTTTTCAGTTCTCTTAAAGTTTCCATACCTCCCAATGAAACTAAAATCAATTTCCATAACAAAAGCAGAACTTTTTTCATTGGAAAATGTGGAGCAGATCCACTGCAAAAGGATGTCACCATTCCTAGTAGTTTTACAATCAGCATCTCGTCTTCACTGGGGTTCACTGTAATAATTTGACAAAGTTACATATTCCACATATAGCTACTGAAATTTACATCCCCGAGAAATTAAGTTTTCTTACTTAATTCTTCTTTAAAAGATTCAACATTGTGTTTATAAATTGTATCGTCCAAACATTTATTTTCTTCCCTCATCACTTCAGTAATAATGTATAAAACAGACAATATAACACGAAGATCTACCGAATCTGCAAGACTCATAGCCAATTTTCTTATGGCTGTGCTGGCAGCAGCATTGTTTCTATATCAAATAAATAGATGAATGAATCATGTTCACGTAAAAGCAGTGTAATGAAAGCATAAAAAAGTACTCTTACTCAATTTCAATGTTTAACAGTTCAACAAATGCTGAGAACGTTCCGCACTCATATAGTAGCATGACATTTTTCTTCTCCCACTCCTGTTGCTCTTTGTCAGACTGAACTTCTGCCCAGCAGCCCTGTGCCAAGTATAAAAGACACCGAGCTGCTTTCATTCGCATCTGTTTATCCGACACTTCGAGCTGATCCAGCAACTTATAAATTATTGACTTGTGCTGGTCAGTGGTCAGGTTTTGCCAGACCGGACGTAACTTGTACCATTGCATTTGATCCTCGAAGGCCTGAAATTATTTCATAAAATATATATAAAAAAAAAGCTCATAGTAAAAATGAATCACGACAAAATTAAGTAAAGTAATTTTACTTTGACATTGAGCTGCAACTCAGGATGCTCCGTGTAACTATACAGCTCAGCGATTTCGTTGGCATGGATGTCAGCATCATCATAAACAAAGTCGAGTTCTGAACTGGTTGTGTTATCCTAAGATAAAAAATACTTCTTAGTCGGGTTTATATGAAATAACCTCTCAAAATTTGCAAAAAGTCACCACGATTGAAGGTACAGGTGATCCGATATAACAATAAAACCTACCATGATTGCTTGTTATTATTGTCTTGTGAAAGTAAAGTAGCTGTCTATTGACATCAGCACACTATTGGAATGGGGGACAATGCATCAGCTGGCACACGCCAAACAAAACTTGTCTCTCTTTTGACTGACATATTGCTGCGTCAGATAGAAATTTCACAACAAAATTGTCAAATACTTATTTTTTACTTTTCGGTCACCAGCACAATTTAACAACACAAACAGCTAGACAGTTGACAAAACTTTCCGACAAATAAAAATACAACAAGTACACATCGTTATCTATAAGTAGGTACACAACATACGTCGGACGCCGTGCAATTGTGCAAAAGCAGGCAAAAGGGCAAAGGACGAGAACGAGAATGATTCTCAGCTCAGAGTGCAAAGGACAGTGATGACTGTGACGAGTGATATATAGATATGCAGTGGTGCGAGCTGTGCGACTGTGCGACTCATTTAACGATTTAACGCAATGGGAGAGTGAGTGACTGTAAAAGTGTGAAGTGTGACGTCACACTGTGACAGTGTGACTGTGACACATGCATCACAAATATACATATATAAGTAACAGGAGAAAAACAGGTCTTATATCTTATCCTGAATTCCTGATTCCTGAGAGCTATTGAAATTATGTCTTGATGATTTTCACATACAAGTATCATCCTTGAAATTATTAGAAATTATATGTTGAAAAAATTACCTCAAATTTCGACAAAATGTACAAATAAAGTTTTTATCCGTATCATGTCATTCAAAATAGTTTTTGAGATTTGTTTTATTGAGATTAAGGATCATTCATGTAATATGATGCGTTTCAAAAGAAAATTCAAGTTGGTATTTTTTTTTAATATCTTTCAGACGATACGACGACAAACGTTTCTCTGTGACAAATTTAATAACTATACATCATGAGCGAGCGATCGATGACGTTTTTATATGAATCATTTCACGAAAAACAGAGAATATTTTGGTGTGTGAAATAGTATGTTCAAAACTTAGTGTAATAAGGCATTTTTTTTCTATGTAACGTGAGGTCAAAGTCCAAACAAGCTATAAACTTTTAGGCCCGCGGCTCTATACTTGTCATTTTTAGAAAACATGTCGATTAATGTTGGATTTTTTAAAAAACGTTAAAAAAGCATTACGGCAATGACAGGTCCGTCTTTAGCGTAATGGTACTTTTTTGGCAATTCTGAAGCCCGAAATCGGAATTTTACAAGGAAATTTAGTTCGTCACATTTGCATATAATTATATGGTATACCAAAATCCGTCGTACACTATGTATAATAGTCATTTAATCGATTATTTAAAATACCTCTGAGATTAGAGTCATTACGGTAATGACCGCTTATTTTACCGGGACAAACTGTCTATACATATTCACGACGACACTACGATGACTAGCCGCATTCGAATTTCTAGTTGAAAAATTGGCTGATAAGCTTGTTCGCTCAACTATGCAAAATAGTAAAATACAAATTCCAAAAAATGGACCACTTGACCCTACATTTGTCTCGCGCAATTCAAAAGTGTCAAAACTAGGTTTAGCGATTGGAACGCCTTGGAAGGTTCAAATTTTTAGAGAATACAGCTTTAAAAATGATAAAGCTAACACACATGCAGGCAGTATACTTATATATAAGCCGCTGGAAATGAAAATTTTAAATGCTTCGCGTTACGGCCCTAATGACATTTTGGCCTGTTTTTTTCCATCCTACGGCCACGGCAATTTATTCGTCTTGATTTTAAAAGGGCTATATGTATAGAGATAATAGTACAACATTACGCACCTAGGGCGGGAATGTGAAGAATGTCCCAGATCGCGTGTATATTGGCAAACAAGTGATCTGAGGCTTCTTTACTCCCGTCCGTGTAATGGTGCAGCGTGTGCGATTTTTTACGCCCCAGCGACCGGAAATGGAATATTCCATGAGAGATTATAGTTTTCACCGTTTGAAAAAAGATTCGACTCAAAAGAATAAAATGCGCGTTGCTTGTATATTATAAACATACATATAGGCTTCACGAAACACCGCAGCAGTCGTGAAATGGCCCCTGTACACGAAAACGTATCGTCGGTGTCGTATCAACTGATGAGCCGCATGATATATATACCGATCGTCAATAAAAATATTGGGCTCCGATGAATTGAATATCAGTACAATTCAATTAAACGCGCGTATATGCTTTTGCAGCCCGAAACTAAAAAGAAAAAAGAAAGGCATACGTCGACGTTTCTATATATATTAACTCGATCATCCGAATTAAATTCGGCACTTGTATACAGGGTGATGGCAATCACGATGGATATAGGTAGGACCTTACCGATATTGTTCAAAACTTATGGAAACTGCAAGCCATGTAATACGTAAGTAAGTATACCATCGCCACTTTGGACAAATTGGCGCTAATAGTACTAATTCTCAGATCGGTACCCAAGAGAGCAAAACTGCAAAAGACCTGCACCCAATAAGCAACGTTCAGTCTTCTCACCACATTTTTTTGCACAAGCGATTCGTAATACCTTCATCGGGCCCTCTCTCTGATGCTCCGATGTGGGGGGGGGGGGGGGGGGTCCTGGGGACCCCCCCCCTGACGCCGGGGGACGGGAGGGGGGGGGGGAGCCGCGAAGCCCGCGGAGGGGGGGGGGGGACCCGGCGCAGCATCTCGCAACAACTGCGCGCCGCGGCGAGGACGGCTCCCATATCCGACTCCGAAACTCCGAAACTCTCCATCATCAGTCGCGGCGAGCGAGCGTATGCGGGGGGGGGAGGGGGGAGCACGCAGTCGGGAAATTCGACTTGTCGCGCCGGAGAAGCAGCAGCAGCAGTGCGAGGGAGAAAGCCGAGGAGAGCGGAGAGACGTATACTCACGCGCGCCATCAGCGGGGGACACCGGCTTGCTTGCAGGGCGAAGAGCATAATAATAATAACACACACAGACACCTGGGGCGCGGGACCCGCTGCGGGGGAGATATTGTTGTTATCATGCAGGGCACCATCATCGAGAACCTCAGCGGGAAGAAGCTCGCCGTGCTCGTGGTGCTGCTGCTGCTCGGCCAGGCCATCTCCTTCCTCGTCGGCGGCATCGTTGGTGAGGCTCGATATTTCTTTTTTTCTTTTTTTGCTCCTACCTTTACACGCTATACACGTACACATGCCTCTTTGCCGGCTGGCTCTGTTATTTTGTTTTGTTTATTTCCTACACCCTCATTATCAACTAACTTGATCGCTTTGAAGAAACGATTTGTGACGCTTTCCTCGAAGTCATTTATTCGTTCTCTTCTGCAGTTCTTGTACCCTCGGAGAATTTATTGCATCGATATATATACGCGTTGTCCAACTATGGTGCATACATCGGAGGGTGAAAGAGCTGCTTGGGTTTTACGAGCACACTTTTATTACCTACACTGCCAACACTCAAATATACTATTTTGCCGCTTTTTTTTTTCCAAGGCCCTCGCGTTGTTTTACCTGGACTACTTGGGATAAATGAAGAGAAAAGAGCGAGGTGCTGATTCCCTGCCGATTGGGTACTTTTTTTTGTACGTTATACACATATCATACACTTACTTTCAAGAGTGTAAATTTAATGCACACGATCAGCCGGAGTTTCTTTGTCGGCGCGTGTTCCGAGCGGCGACTTTATATATTATTGCCTGATGCTCGCTTTCGTTATACTGTACTACTAATAATAAAGACGCACAGGCCCGAGTTTGAATTTAGTTGGCGCTCTTTTGTCGTTTCGAAAAATCTCGCACTCTATAGCTGGAATGTCAATTATCTTTCCATTTCGCTAAAATCTTGAAATTCAAATGAATTCAATAAATACAACTTATCAATTCGAAAATCTCCCAAAATTTCGCTCTTATACTATATTATTAATCGCGAAGCGCATCGTCATCAGATAATATTACGTTGAAATTTTAATAAGAAAAAAAAAATTTCATACCTTTGGCTTCCCCATTGTAAAATATGAGGAGGCGCTCTTATACATATATGCCCTGTGCGTAAGTCGAATCTGCATAGACTATATACATACAACGAGGAGTATTCTTTTACTTGCTTTTTTACTGCTCTTCTGCATGTCTCGAAGTAGGGGGGGCAATATAGAGTGGATACTTGAAACATCATGACTTCAATTTTCCAGTTTTCAAGCACTCTTGTGCATACGTTCTCAACTGCGTATACCAGCAGATTTCTGTCCGGATTGTTACTGATATTCTTTTTTTTTTTTTTGTTTTTTTTTTTTCTTCTCCTGTTCCAGTTATCACCCCTAGGGTTTTTTTTTTTTTTTTCATCATTAAATCATTTGTTTTTTCTTTTATACGTTTCCGAGGAAAATACTAATTCATTAAAAAACTATTTATTCCATATAACTAGAAGATTAAAAATATTTTGCTTCTTTTCAGCACCACCACCATCCAACAGTCAGAATATATTAGGTACAGCGTGTTTGGATAAGCGCAATCGCAATGGCACTGCTCCGGGTATTGATACATGGATTTATTCCAGACCGCCTGGAAAGTGCAATATCCTGGATACCCATGCCATCACCGATAATATATCACCTATCGTATACAGCTTTCAGGTATTTGATTTTGCAATAGAAACATTTTTTTTATTTTTTACGCCAAAAAATTAATAATTCTATTTTCATCGATTTTAGATGCCTTCGCCCCGAAATAAACAAATTTTGGACTATTCTCGATGGCAACATAGTTTAATCGGTGTATTACAGATCGATATCAAATATCACAGACACATTATCGTCCGTGAGTATATGCATGTAAATTTTATTATGAAAAAAACAAAACAAACTAGAGTTTCAAATGTTTTGCAGATCCTACAACAAAGTTAACTTTGGACGCAAGATTGGCCTACAGAAATAAAGGTGATCCCGAAGACGCATGGAAGCATTATGCTTCATCTGTTGTTGAAAGAAATTTAGACTGCTCGATCGACAAAGTAATTTAATACCGATTCAGAAGTCCAATCTATCTTACGTACAAATTTATAGCTATTTAAATTTTTAGCTCCACGAAGAATACAACTACAATTGCAGTACACTATCACTTTTTGAATTAGGTTCATTATACCACGATTATTATTTACTCAACGTTCGGTTGCCTAACGATCCTACGAAAAATTTCAATCAAGATGTAGGCCACGTTACTGATCTGTGGCTCACTGTAAGTCGTCACTGACAAGAAATTTTGCGATTTTAATAACAAGCATTATAATTTAAAAAAAAAAAAAATTCTCAGGTCATCAATCAAAATGGAGGTTTCACTAAAGTTTGGATAACTTTGAAAACAATTTATTTCCCAATAACACTTCTTATTCTATGCTGGTACTGGAGGAGAATCCACATGCTCTCGAGATCCCCAGCTTTATTGGAGTACATGTTACTCGGCCTGGGTTCAGCCTTAAGTTTTTTAAATTGTAAATAAAATTGATTTTGTTGTTTATTTAAATACCTGGATCAACACTATTGATTATATAAATTGATGAATTAATTTTTCAGGCCCCATAGAATATCTCACATTATTTTTTGATATGCCATTCATGCTTTTACTTGAAGATTTTAGACAAGGAATATTTTATGCGATGCTACTGTCCTTTTGGCTTGTTTTTGCTGGTGAACATTTAATGGTAAATTACTAATCCGTTTTTGTCATTCTTAAATTTCTATTCAATAATACAGTTGATTCAATTTTTCTGCTGTTTCACGTTAAATGAATCTTTTCGAACGATCTCAGGTTCAGGTAAATTTTTTTTATTTTTTTATAAAACTTAAGAAGTAAAATCTTGTACGTTTAACATGATGCATGTGATTTTTTTTTAGGAAGGTGGGGATCAAACAAATTCTTTGAAATGTTATTGGCGACATTTATCCGCAGTTGGAGTTGGCTGCTTATCACTTTTATTTTTCGATATATGTGAGCGTGGCGTACAACTTAGAAATCCTTTCTACTCAATCTGGGTGACAAACCTTGGGGCAAAACTTGCTGTATCCTTTGTAAAAAATACTACCATCATAATATTGAGAAAAAAACTGGTATTTTCTTTAATTCGGTAATATGACTCGTAGCTGTCGTTTATCATATTGGCAGCAGTATCCGCAGCATTTTATCTACTATTTTTGTCATACATGATTTGGAAAGTATTTATAAACATAAGCGCAAAAAGGGCTGTATTACCAAGCATGAGCTCGGCTCGTCGTTTACATTACGAAGGCGTCATTTACCGTTTCAAATTTTTGATGGTTGCTACTTTGTTGTGCGCATCATTGACTGTCATAGGTTTTATTTTGGGACAGGTGATAACTTTTGTTTGATATTTTATTATTTTCACGTAAAGTTTTGCAAGATTTACTTTCTTTATAAATAACAAATTCAAGACTTCCATGAATTAGTTATACAAAAATATTTATTTCTATCATTGAAATGAGAAAAAAATTCCAAAAAATAATACACAATATTCGGCATAAATTAAAATTGACATAAATGTGTTTAAAAAATGAGCAACATTATATACAAGTGTATATAATAAGTATAATTTACTTTATTTACTTTAATCAGGTTGCCGAAGGACAGTGGAAATGGGATCAGGACATCGAATTAGACATGACATCAGGATTCTTTACAGGAGTCTACGGCATGTGGAACATTTACATCATAGCTCTGCTGTGCTTATACGCACCGTCTCACAAACAATGGCCAGTCGAACCATCAGGTAACACCATTTATTAGAAAGCTCAAAATTAATTTTTTTATTTTTGATAATGTAAAATTTATTTTCACAGAAAACAGTCTCAGTGAAGAAATAGAATTCTCGAGATTACCGACTGAACCCAATGAGATGTTGTCTTTGACTGCATTCTCTCGAAAAACGGCAATAGATTAATTTAATATTTTTTATTATGAAACAATGTATCTACTTAAGTGTCAAAAGTGTGGTTTTTGTGATAAAAAAGAATAACTTGCAAACTGTCACTGACGTGACATATTTTTGGGCATTTGACCAATGTTCATAGTTCCATTGAACCCCTATATTTTAGTATTAAAAACAGCAGTATTTGTTTTACTTATTGTTAGACTGTATGTTTTGGTTTGTAGCAGAATTGAAGTATAGTAATATGAAGTCCAGCGTTAAGTAATATAATTATACTTGTTCTACAATAAATTCTGTACCTCAAGATTTTATAAAATTATTCGAAGAAATGTTTATAAAATAGTTCAGGATTTTAAACAGTTTATATTTTTCAAACTGATTTTTAAACTAAGGACTTGAAAAAATAGTTTATTGACAATCATTATAATTTACTTGATGCCAGTACTTTAATGAATTTTATACCAACTGTAAATAATTTTACCTCTTACATTATGGCATATTTTTCACTTATTAATTTTTGCATTTATTAATAATAGCTGCTCCCACATGATTTTTATCCATTATAGATAATTATAGATTATCAGCGAAGTTACCCCGTAAGTGCTACCTATAGAAAACATATTTTAATTCTGATTTGCATCTTTAAGGCAATTAATTGTCCAGTATATAAAATAATGCTTGGATATGAATGTATGTGACAATTAATGTCTTTTAAAATGATCAAGCAGCAAAAATATATCACTCTAGTTATTTATAAAAAAACAGTCTGTATAGGGTGCCATTCCAGAAAATCAAAGTTTACAAGACTTTATAGTTTGTAGAAATTTTGTACAATTTTGATATACCGCATTTTTTAAATAAATTGATTTGTTATTTTAAACTTGTGTTATTTTTTCGTCACAAGCAAAGACCATCGAGGTACTTGAAAATTCAGATAATGCTACTGGTCCATCATTACACGAAAATTCGGAATCAACGTTATTTTCTAAAACTATGACGAGAGCTATACTTTGAACGACACTTACCTCGGAAGCTCGGAACTACTATATGTTGAAACGTTCAAATTTCGCGGTTTAGAATCAGCAAATGATGGAGAGATCAGGTGTTCAGTTCGATTGATGGCCGAAAGAGGAGCTGTATATCCACACACCTTACCCAATCACGGACGAGCTCGAGATAAACAATGTAACAACACACATGTTTTCAAAGCCAAACAAAACCAAAAAACACGCCTATGCCTGATAGACTGGGCCTTGGACATACCTACTTATTTGCCCCCAAGTTGTTGATAGTTGAGAACGTACCTCTACCTTACCGTTTTCGAGAGCAATTAGTGCAACGTTTCCCTCAAGTCCTTTAACATCAGAATATCGGATGCGTGGAATACACTGCCCGGAGCAGCATCATCAGCGAAAACGAATCCAAGAAAAATATTCACTCAGCAACAAAGAGGAGAGGAAAACTGCACGTCAGTAATCTCAATACGAGGATTTCCGATGAGGTGCCCCGATCACGCTCGCGTCAAGTAAGCTCATTTTGTAATCCTCGATATTTAAATGCATGCGTATACTTAATTAACTTGGCTTACACAAAGAGAATGACTCGGAAAATTTGCTTGTAAGTAACGTACGATTCGACGCACGGAGATCTCGGAAACTCTCCGCCATCGCATCAGCTGTTCGGAACCTCGAAGATGGTACCTGGCGTGAAGAGGACACGCGAATCATAAGAGTTATTCGGCGCCTCGTACTTTTGATTCGTAACTTTATCTGTGAGCAATTGAGATTCGAAACTTCAAAGACTTGATGGTGCAGTTTTTATTTTGTTTATTCAAGTTCAAATAATAATTTGCATGAGTATCCAGATAGTAAGTATATATATATCAACGATAGAGAGCTGAGAGATATTATTGGCAATATGCGAAAGGGTTGGGGGCGGGGGGGGGGGGGGGGGGGGGGAAAATTTAAAATACTCGTCGTTATTGTATGTACAATGGGCACTCGATTTGAATACTTTGCAAAGACTTCATCGTGCGCGTACTTATACTTGCAAAACAGATTCTACCAAACACTTGCTTTTATTTCGGAGCATAATAAATGTATTATGCAATGCAAAGTAAACAAAGCGTAAAAGACAAATATATTTCGCAAATTGCATCAAATTATAGGTAAACATTGAGCACATGCATACGCAGCCTGTACGTTTCTTTCTTTCGTAAGCTAGAACGCAGTTTGCGTCTTTGCTGCAGAGAGAGAAAGAAAAGAAAGCAAGAGTCATGTTTTGTTTTGTTCTGTTGAGTTGAGATTAGAGCAGCAAGCACATCAGCATTGCATATATCGACTTTGGAGAAAGAGAGAGAGAGGGATAAACCGAGAGGATGGAAACAGTTGTGTTGTTGTGTACTATTATTAGGTAAAGGTATAGTGTATGTAATATGTATAACGTAAGCCGAGGAAGATCCGCAGTCAGCAGTCGCACATACACTCGAGTGTTCTCTGTTCTGACCAAGAAGAAAGAAAAGGGGAATAGCTGCTAGAGAGGAGAGAAAGAAAGAGAGAGGGAGGACCAGAAACAGCTGTAAACACGCGCCGTAGTGCGCCTTCTGCTGGGCAAGTGCGACGAGGACGGCTGCAGAGGAGAGCACTATCTAACTGCGCTTTCCCTAGCTCGGGAGAGTCGGAGGGGAAAAGTTTTAAGGAGCGAGAGAGAAGGAGCGCCCAGTTGGAGCTGTCCAGCAGGAGCTGTTGTCAGTGTACTCGCAGCAGCCCATCTTGCAGCACTGCAGCAGTTTAGCATATTCGTCCTCCGTTGTCAAAGCAGATACTTAATCATAATACCTCAAAGGCTGCATCAACATCAGTAGTGCAGATACGCGAATAGACGACGCCCACGAAAATATAAGGGATTAAGTACCGAGAGGTCACGGGTGGAGGAGGTGGATTCGACCTGCCGAGGGGAGAGCTGCACGGAGTCGGAGAGGCTAAGACAACAGTGAATCCCGATGGCCTGGCCTTCCTGAGCTTCGCCGTGACTTCCCTGCTGTCTTCTGTGTGGGCGACATCTGCCTTCTTGGAGAGCTGACCGAATCATTAGAGTGCAATATATTATATCCATGTGAGTGTGTGTGTGTGTGTGTGTGTGTGTGTGTGTGTGTTGGTCATTGCGTGCGTGAGAGAGAAAAAGAACGTCAGAAACTTTTTGTCGTGACTCTTTTTCTGCTGCAAGCTGTTTCAGTACTGACGAGGCATTAGAATTTAGATTAGAAGCTCAAAAGTGAAGAGTCGACGACGACGACGAAATACACTTACTCTGCAGCTCACTCGCGCACCCACAAAGAGAGGGGCGATTTTTTTATTTTTATTGCTACTTTTTCTCGCTCCGCACATCCACCACGGTTTCTTTATCTTTCTCTCGACTCGCGTTTGCTGCTGCTACTCCGAGTCTCCGAAGATTGCTTATTTCTCTGCTGCCAAGTGTATTATAGCAACCCTATATCTACATGTATATTGTATTTTGATTCAGTTTTATGCCTGAACACTACATTTTTTTTTTTTCTCCACAACTTTAATCGATATATTCCATTTATACAGGAAGGACAGATTGTGGCTCCGAGATTTGTGACAGTGTCAAGATAGGTGTGAAAAACAGTGAACTGCAAAAAAACACACTTTCCGCACTGAGGTAACATAGGACGATAGCAGCAGTGTCAGCTCAGTAGGAAGAGGAACCACTGGTGTGTCGGATCTCCCTCCAGTCCAGGTGGAGAGATTGGGCTACAGTGGATTCCATCGACAAAACCTACTGCTGCTCTACTGATCAGCTGCTGCTGCCTCTGTGTGTGCGCGTGTGTGAGGATAAAGCTGTACCTGTGCAGGGTCGCTTTGTCTCAGCCCCAACGGACTAGTTCAAGCCTAACTGTCAAACATGTCATCTCCCAGTGCTGGCAAACGACGTATGGACACTGATGTCATCAAACTGTATCCTTTTATTCGTTCGATTTTATAATTATTTAAATTTTTTCACCCGACCGTGTGAAAAGGTAAATGACGATCACGCGTTCTCTTCCGCAAATTTACGCTCTGACGTATTTAAAGAACCAGTAACAAACAAACAAAAAAGTCAGCTGAACATTAGTAATGATAAATTCCCGAGCCGTGCAAATTAAGCGTGAACTAGCACGTATTCTAGGAAGATCATCAAAGTAGCAACCTTGACTATACTATATAAACGTCCTTTTCGGTTGCTCGCTACGTTTATTTTACATTACAATTGCTAATAAACGAATAACTATAACCGAGTTAATCAGTCGCACAGCGAAAGCGGAAAATATATGAGTGCCGTCGCGTCTAGAACAGCCGCGTATAGTGATTATCGTTTCGATGATGATACTAATATCAAAACACGATTAATCTTCCGATTCCGTCTGTTATTTTAATGAAATTGCTTCCGACAGCAGGAAAATTGCGAGCTTATATGAAGTGCTAGTAGTGCTACCGATTTCGCACTTGTTCGTCGTCGTAAGGGGGAAAATTTATGCTCCGAAATAAGAAAGGCTTAATAAATATCGGCGTAAACCTCGCGAAGACTTACTTTATCAAACAAAGTCGTGTTGAAAAGTAACTAATTATAGCTCACTCAAAATTGAAAATCTAACGATTTTAAATAGTTCTGACGCAATCGATCCACGCGCGTACAAATACACATATAATACGTATGCCATGTATATATAAGTTGCTTGTATTCTAGTACACATGACATTTACTAACTTATTAAGCAAGTTATTTATTCTTTGACGCATTACCAATACTTTCGACCTATTCAATTGATTAAACTAAACATATCATCATCCGCTATAACATGGTACACTCGCAAGTATCTAATCACATAAACCTTTATCGTTCAACTCTTTCAAGGATAAGACAGTACCAACAAAACGTATTCTCCAAAAGCTTAAGACGAGAAAAACTTTTTTCTCCGCGAAAATATACGTAACTGCGAATAGTCATGCACTGCACCTGAAATTAAAATTACGAGGGTTTTTTTTTTGCCATTTATATTATAAGACGAGCATTAAAGCGGGCGGATAAAATGACATCGAAGTGTTACAAGCAGTGGCATAGCAGCAACTCGACATCACACAATGCCATATAGTTTTGCTTCGGACACTCGTATAGATATATAATAACATCAGAAATATCAGCGTAGCATGATGATTTAGCACGGAATAGAACACGGACAAATATATTTGTACTTATGAAGAGAGAGACGCGGCAGCGCGTGTATATCAGCGCGTAAGTTCCTTTGTCCTAAGCATAGCGACGCTGTTCACCAGCTGATCTGATCGACCTTATACTCGTGCACGGCTCGGCCCCGCTCCCCTCGTCCCTCTTCCTATCCTTTTCTGGCTCACAATACATATATTCGCGCACATCACTGGCCCCTTCCTACTCGTGCTCTACCTATATCCGCGTTGTCGACGAGCCTACAATAGAAATCGTGCATACACACGTGCGCGCGCAAGCAAGCCTTGAGAGAGCCACAGCCACCACCTCATCCTCTTCTCCCGTTGTTGATGTTGCTGGCTGCTGCTGCCATGCAAGTCGCGCATCCGGAACCGAGTACGAAACCCTGCCTCGACTCGGCACAGTCCTCCTCGTTATATACTTAGTATACCTTCTCAAAGGCAAATTTACGGGGTTTTTTTTTCTATTTTTTATATTAGCGGGCTTTCACCCCGATGAGAGGAATATGCAGGAAGCAGAAAAACCGATCTGAATTCAAAAGTTTTTTTTTTTTTTTTTTTTTTTTTTTTTTTTTTTTTTTTTTTTTTCTTTTTATATTTTTTTAAGTTTCTCTTCTTTTTTTTACACTATTTTGTGTTGTTACTCTTTCACCATAGCTATATTTGCATTTGCTTGGCAGTGACAAAAAATGGCTCGATAGGGTATTGTGCTCGAAATATTATCCGTGGTAATATGCCAAAATTAACGACGAAATAGGAAATGAATTATTGATTATTGACACCAAACTTGCATAACGCGCGCGCGCACCTCTTATGTTTACGCGTTTGCGCGAAAAATCCTTGATTGTGAGTATATATGCATACACATTCAAATAATAAAAACTCGTCGATTCGATCTAGCGAGCCTCTCCATCAGCAGCAACAGCTATCTTACCTATACTTATATTACGTTATACTTGCGTGTTTTGTCTCTCTCTCTCTCTCGCAGATTCGTCTTGCGTGAAATCGAGGGACAATATACAAGGATCTTATTGTCATGAGGCCATACGTGTATTGCATACTTGTAAATATGTAAGATATTAGTTTATGCCTGATGGGTATTGTCAGTCCAACTAACGAAATAATAAGGAAATCAATCGTACTTTAACTGTCATTGTACGTTTTGATATTTGTTTATTATCCTGTTCTATTCTTGAAAAGTATAACTAACAAATGAACGCAATAAACCGCCACGATATATTGGAAAATGTACAGATCGCCACCGCCGCACGTGTTTTATAGTAGCAAATCTTTTCAACGACCACGTCGTAAAATAATACATACGCAATGATATGAACCATCCCTTTCTCAAGCTCGCGCACATCTGCGTAATGTTTTGGATCTCATGAGTGCTGCTTAGATTTTTACAAAACAAATGTTCCGAATTCAGGGATCTCCAATATCAGAAGCGAGAGATTTAGACAAACATACTTACTCAAACTAAATTTACCACTTGTGATACTAAAAACACATGGTTGAAGATACACCATCGCGTCAACCGAACAACGGCATTGAAGCTTGTACGAGTCTTAAATCCATAGTAATTGAGCAATTTCCTTCCTTGTGAACGCTAATTTGAAGGAAAAAAACTATCCGAAACAGTTTTTGTAGCGCAAAGAAATATGTCTTTAAATTGCTTCTCAAATTGTTTCTACACAATATTTTAATCTGAAATTTTGTTCACGTATTTTTAAAAAAACGTGTATGATGAAGTATTAAGAAATTTGAGTTGTTCGAGACTTTGGTAGATTAAAATTTTAATTTGTATGCTGGAATTTTTTTCGGAAAAACCACACGATAGCCTAATTTTTGAAAAAAGACTGAGGGGAAAATACAGAATTGCTGAGCTTTTTTAAAAAAGTTGAGATATGTACAGAATGCCTATTTTATAATAATACGGTTTTTTTAATATCTTTGGAAAAATTTTACGACTAAATTTCGAGATTACCAATGATTTTTAACATTTTTTAAATATCTGCTCCCAGGTTATTGGGACCTTTTTAACCGAACGCCAAAGTAATGCCTTTTTCGGGTTACAAAGTATCTTCATCTTCAACCGCACAAAAAGTTACTTTAGTTCAGATATCGCAGTGAACATTTTGCCTTCACTGGGAATCTTGAGGAACGCCTACAGCGTTCATTTAAAATCTCGATAAACACATTACGTTCACTGAGCATTTTGATGATCGTCAACGCAATATAATCACGCTGTGAAATTTGAACCTTGCCATGCTAGGTTGGGAAGAGAGAAATAGAGAAAGAAACGTTTGATTATTCTATACTCCGCTCTGCGTCGAGCTTGCCCAACCGTGTATACAATATTATATATATATGTATATATAGAATACTACCTTTTACATGTAAACAGCACTCAAATAAGCTGAACACGCTGAAGGGTATGAATGTTCCTTTCTCTTTGTAATACAAGTCATGAGTATCGTTAGGTACTTAATCGCAATACGCCAGTTGCCCGAACTCGACCCAAGGCTATACCAAAAAAGAAAATCCGTCGATGTCAGTATTTGCAGACAAAGAGAATGTAGTAATTAGATTGAAGAAGCTTTGCTTCAAAAAAATTATTTCAATTTCAATTTCCTTAACACTTACGTTAAACAATCTAGAATCGAAAGCAAACATGAGGTGACGATACTTGGAGGACTCAACGAGTTCTCCGTCAAATTTTACGGACCCCGAGGAAGTAAGTATCAAATTTTGTGTTTCTAATTCATAAACAATTAAACAATAATCGGATAAATATTTTACCAAGCCGTACTAACCGAGTGTTCTTGCGCGTGCGTTTCTAAACGCGTGGAAACGAATCGCGGACAGTCCATCTATTCCGCCGGATACATTGTTACACAATCGTTTGTCAGTTTTTTTTTTCCTCTTACTTTTATTCGAGATTGAGATAAATGAATATTTTCTGCACATTGTATACATGTATCAAACTTCTAACAGAATCCTCATGAGCGATGTAAATTAATTTCTCGTAGTGTAAAATTTCAGTGGATTAAAAAAATATACCCCCACTTGTACTCTTGCACATATGTACATACATGATGACGTACTACTCAGTAACTAGAGTATAATTGCGTGTAATTATTATAGGTGAAAGTAGGCTTACGCGTCGTAACTTGATGCACCTCGTGAATATATCTATATATTTATTTTAATGTGACTTGAAATATAACGGGATACGGAGAACAATTTCTACAAACATGGTTTGTGATGTGAAGCAACTGTTACCAACTTATCGAGAGATTTTGAGTCATGTATCGATAGATCTGTATGTATCGTTTTATCACCCTTGTTATGTATAGTATCGGAAAAGAGTGAATGAACTTACGAATCGAGAAAAAAGTGACGTTGTATACTGTTTGGACGGGACGTTGTTGGTGGAGATCTGATAAGTGAGTTCTTTTTCCTCTCCGCGTTAAAAAAAGAAAGAAAGCATGTCGAAAGTGTCTCTCTTTTATTTTCATGTTAATGTATTACGACTCAAAGCTTATGTTTACGATGAGCTGCGATACTATGTTATAAGTGCAGAGTCGAAAGATTATTTCTACTAAACATAGTATACGTTGATGATAATATCGTGAAACATTTTTCAGCCAATAACAATAATTCCGTGTTCCGAATTCTAATTTCCATTCCGAAGAGATACATTTTTAGGCTTATACGCGCATTGTTTTTTACGAAATTAATAAATGATTTAAATTTCGCGCTATAGTTACGTCATGGATGCTGGAAGCTGATGGTTTCCGCCGCGAAAATTTCGCGTCCCGTGAAAATGTACCTCTTTTAAGTGCGTGCGTTTCTCGGAGTATTTCTCTCCTTGTATCGGCTCGGGCAGGGCTCATATTCATACGAGTAGAAAAACGAGTTTTGACGAAAGTTGTCAACTACCTTGAGCTAATCTAATTATTATCGAAGGCGGTGAAATGCGGTGTCGGTATAATACTTGAGTATCTCCCCACAAGTCATTAGTCCGAGATGCAGGACAACCGAGTATATATAGGTATACCACGGAAAAGGCGCGCTAGTACTTACGGAAAACAAAAATAACGCTTACAATAATGATGTCGTAAATTAATATCAAAAGAAGAATGAACTTGGAAATATACGCCTGTATCAGACGACCCCTGTATCGTAGCCCGCGATGTTTTTTCGATCGCACTGCTGGATCTGTTTACAAAAAATACGCGTCACCTTCGTCGGTGGTTTCGGATGATACTTGCGTCTTCCGTACCTCTGGGACGCGGTCACAATGCGGTGTTACATATCCAACGGTATACATGTACATATAAGTACTTGCTGATCCTCAAAACCGAGTGCATGATGAGCTGTTCAATGAAATGAACTCGCCCGCGCGTACCACTCGAGGAACTGAAAGTTGAACAAAAAAAATTATCATAATAATCCGATGCTCCAACCACCACTTTGGCAATACCCTGAAATGCAGCGGTAAACGCTTCGAAACGCTTACGCGAGTGGATACATGCATCTAATCCCAAGCCCCGTGAAAATCTGTGTAACGCAGCTTTTTGCGCGAATCGAAAAAAAAAAAAAAAAAAAAAAAAAAAAAAATTAACGGGGATAAAAAATAGATCGAGGAGCAGCAGCTAACCCCGAGCGCTTGACCAGTTGACCTAATTTCTCCCTGCGCTTGGTACACGCTCACCTATATTGTACCCTCTCCTTGCCTCCCACACCGCGTTCGCGCGCTCGAAAACGACGACGAGCTAGCTAGCTAGCATGTAAGTATACGAGCAATAAATGCACGCGGGAGCAAGTAAGGGAAAAGCAAAGGGGAGAGGGGAGAAGGCGACCGACGAAGTGAATGTGGTGCGCTTTTCCTTTATCTGCACGCATAGTAAAGTAGGTATAGGTATGCTTACAACAAACCTATACCATTTTTCAGCGTGTAAGTATGTATATCACATCCTCTGGGGCGGGACTGTTGTATGGATGCAGGGAAAATACCATATACGTAAATACAAGCACAAATATTTCACTCGCGATGGTCATAACTATACTCATATAACGTTGTATCAAACGGGGGTCGATTAACTCTCAGGTATTACGCTAGTGTTATCTACAACTCGAGTGCCCGATACGATTCGAATGTTGATACTTTGAACATTTAACGTGTAATAGTAAATTTACGTACGATTTCACGCTTGTATGAAAAAAAAAAAAAAAAAACTGTTCGTAATGAAACGAACATTTTGTCGCCTGGGCACTGAAAAAACGTACGAGTTAGCATTTGTGTCTTTTCGGGGTGATAAATGTAATAAATCCACACAAGTGCGCGGGTGGACTCCCTTTATCGAGAAATAATCAAGGATATCCCGTTTGCTTGGGATTTTGAATCCGCCCCAATTTACTCCCTCGGAACACGTGCTTGTTATTGAACCAAAGGTATCATTTACAAAATCAATAGTTCGATATTACTCAGCATCCGAGAAAAGACGTGATGTATCAAAAAGATATGATATGACTGTGCCTCGCTCTCCCCGATATGTACCTACTTTGATTTTTTAATCGCTTATCCACCTCTTTTTTATGCACTATAATGAGCCCGCTCTTTCTTTTAGTTAGAACAAACAACAAAATGCTCAAATACTCAAAAATTTCGTTTCCGGGAACGTAAGTTCAACACATAAGCATCCATTTAGTTGGTAAATAATTATAGTTCATTTTTTTCCTATTCATGGGCGTTTTTCTTTAAATTGGTCTGCTTATACTGCAACCTGTATTAATGAGGGCGCGTCCATCAAAAGCTTTCAAAGAAGACAAAAGATCCGCCCTGTTCCCTGCTCGGGGATGTCTTTCCTGTAGTCATAAAAATCAATATTATTTTTCCATTTCACGATTAGATAATTGTCTTGTATATGTATAATATATGTATCTATTAGTCGGTTTTGAAAGTAGCAAAAACTATTTGCTGGAGATAGCGAAAGATATAAGCAAAAGCAAACGAAAAAATGAGCTGGTCAATTAGTTATTCACATTTATATGCGAGTGCGTGTGTAGAATTATAATAGCCCGATCGAATTAGTTTTTTCCCAAGTTGAACATTTATTGTCGAGAAAGAAATGGTAATGATTATAATATAATGCACCGCGTTATCCGAGTTTGTCAGAGACATTGCCAAAAAAGGCAAAATTTTGCGCGTAAAAAAACTCAGGATGAGTTGTTTTTTATTTAATGTTTTAGCAACCTGTATATGCTTAGTAATATGTATGAAGGAAACTAGTGTTTATAATGGTACAATCCTTTTTAATTTTTTAACTTTTATTATTGCAAGCGATGTTGCGTCACTTAACTCATCATGTTCTTATCAAACTTTTCCATGAGATGTCAAGAAAGTTGTGAATCAAAATTAGGTGATCTGCCATTAGGTATCACGTTTGGATGATTGTTCTCCCTTTTAATTGATAATACCCATATCGAGGCAATTGAAAAAAAAAAAAATGATAGTAATTCGCCATCTTGTGCCGGCTTCTATTTTATTCAAACACATTTTACTATTAAGTACCCCATAATTTATTGTCTTTGGAACGGAAGGTGTACGTAAAATTTTAGCATTATTGGACATCGGAAAGTGTTTTAAAACTCGATGATTTATCGAAATGATTTTACGCAATGTTATCATATTAAGATCTGGATATTACTCTTTAATTGGACAAGATTTTGTTTAAAGTTTATTTTATTTACTTTGTTCGACCTTTTTTGTAAACTCCAATTAGTTACTGCTGTAAAAAGCGCTACGCCGGAAAAACATTCATTTTTCCGAAAACAAAAAAAAAACAAAAAAAAATCAATTTCTACAATTTCAAAAAAATTCTGAAAGTGTGCCACATCAGATTTTCGATGTGACAACGAGTTTTTTTGACACATCACGAATAAAATATGTGTCTCGAAGACGTACACATGAAAAACTTCACTTTAATTTTCGTATAACGGATAATTTTTTGTGGAGTTGCTAATATATGTATATATATGTTGCTTACACCGCAGTCTAAGCGTCCGCGCGCTTTGGAACACACAAGCTTGGTGGACATAAAGTATATACCTATACATAAGTAAAAGCGCCAAAGGCTGCTCTTAGAAAGTAACGGAGAGAACCTCTCGTGCGAATGAAAAAATAACATCACGATAATCCCCGCGTTATTTCCTTTCTATCTCTCCCTCTTTTTTCCGCAGTCGCCCTCTCGCTCCGGTATACAATCATGTGGTGCATACATATACTCATGTATCGAATGGCTCGATAGCTAAGTACCGATATCGAACCAACAGAATATCAACATCGGGTACATTATTTATTAGAAACTGAAACCCATCGATTATTTTTCGATTTCCCGCGTTATAATTCAAAACTTAATAACAACGTAAAGATTTAAATGGATTTTATTTAGTTCCAAAGCTGCATTATTATAATTTCATTTGGATTAATTTTTTTTATTCGTGCAGGTATTGAAACGATGGTGATAATGAAAATTGTCCGTTTCAGCTCCCTACGAAGGAGGAATATGGAAGGTGCGCGTTCACCTGCCAGAGCACTATCCCTTCAAATCGCCTTCCATAGGCTTCATGAACAAGGTCTATCATCCGAACATCGATGAGGTTTCGGGCACGGTATGTCTCGACGTAATCAATCAGGCCTGGACAGCCTTGTACGGTAAGAATATTCGGATTATGTAATTAAAAAGTATCGGGGTTTGCTGCGTAAGGGTGCACAAACATAGAAAATCTGTCAGTCCCTGGACTGGCAAACCCTTCCATAAGAAGCTCTTTTTCACTCTGACGGGATCTTACAAGCCAAGTGCAGACCGGCACCTGAAAACTAAGAACATTATGGCGCTATCCTACTCATTTTTTCGATCACATCTTAGTCAGTATATATTGATGTATATGCCTGAACGATTTTTCGACATGTCATAAATGACGAATACGTCTCATGGCCTATATGGTATTATGAAAACTTACTGCTTCTCAACCATGTTGTAACTGTCCGTCGGAAGTAGTAATAATCCAAATTTGTCTTTTATTTTCAGATCTCTCAAACATCTTCGAGTCCTTTCTCCCCCAACTTTTGACGTATCCGAATCCAATAGATCCGTTAAATGGCGATGCAGCAGCAATGTATCTTCACAAACCAGAAGATTACAAGAAAAAAGTAGCAGGTGTGTCTTTGTCGGCAACGCCTCGATTACCGTCGAGCTGATTATTTTCGAGACTCACTCATTTGCATTCTTTGTCGGCAGATTACGTAAGGAAGTATGCGACAGAAGAGGCACTGAGGGACCAAGAGAACGGGGGCACGGGCAATGGCATGTCATCAGATAGCGAATCCTCGATGAGCGATTTCAGTGAGGATGAGGCACAAGACATGGAACTGTAAATAATATTAATCATCGCCGAAGTCATTATCCATGATGACGACGACGATCACGACGATGACGCCGCCGCTACTCGACGCAGCCATAAGAATAAATAAATTTGAGAAACGACAGCAAAGCAAGTCGTCTACCTTTCTCAGTCACGCGATTTCTCGTAAAGCTCCCGATATCACATCGCTCGTCTTACTGAATAGGACTCGTTGTGCACTTATTCTCTTCGATGGTTGATCTGCTGTGCTTGCTTGATGAGTGGGCTCTGAATGATCAATAGCGCGACAAAGCCGAAGGATCTGTAAGAAGATTGTCGAGTTGATCAATGTTCTGTTTTCACCCTAAACGTTCAAAACACGCTTGCACGCGTTTTTCAACAGATTAAATACAACGCAATGACGATTCGAGTCATTGCTAAAAGCTGCGTATGTTCGCTTGAAGATTGTTTGGATATGGAAAAAAAAAAAATGATTTGAATTATATTTTGAGTATTTATCCACCGTAAAGAAAAGAAGTGTTGGAAATCGGTTTTCGTAGGAAAAATAAAATATTTAGCAATATTTTTCTAACGATCATTTGTGCGACTCGTTAGCATTACTTTAGACAATTGCTCCAGAAAAAGAGGACAAATAATTTCTTCAATAACTGTGTTAATGTTAGAAGTTTAGTTGAATTTTAACGAAATAAAAATTTAATATTTGTTAAAATAAGCTTCATGTTTTTCAAATAATCGGTAGAAATTTTTTAAATTATATAAAATTCAAAAATTAGTGATTTATTGTATTTAAAAACCAAAAAATATACTATTTATTATACAAAATTTGAAGAGAATACACTTTTATTTAACAATATTTCATTTTATTTCCTACAAAATATACCACTGTTTTTCAAGTGATATTTTATTAAAATTTGTGATGAAAGAAAAATTCAGCCAACTTTTTTGTTCTACTTGTAAATTTTAATTTTACACTTTTTTGAATTTCAAACTCGACTATTTCATTTGTCATAAAAAAAGATTCATAAATATTTTTGCTTATAGATTATATCACATTCACGGTTATTCATGAATACTTTTAAAGTCAGTTTTTTTCAACCTAAATAACATAAAACTTGAACGATGTAGCTAATTGAAGGTAGATAGGAAATATAATTTTTCCAAAGGATACGCAAGCATACCATTAAGACGAGCGATTATTCGAGATTTCGTAGATCTCACAAAATACGATTTATGAAGGTACGATTATTACGTCCGACACATGTCTAATGAAGTGGAATTATATATACATACATATATATATATATATATATATATATATTATATAGTTTTTAATAATAATATTCTTGTTTTTTTTTTAAAGTCGTTTTATTTCCTATTTATCCTATTATTCGATTTCGACTTCCTGGAGTTTAGAAAGTACACCACAATATTTACTTACATGCAATAATTGTGTGAAAGAAAGTCAAAAAATAAAAATTTTGTTATAGTTCACACGAAAAATGTAGTAAAATATTAAAAATTTCAAGCACGTAATTCGTGTACGAAATGACAAAAAAAAACACTCGTATGTCGTTTAAAAAATTTAAAGCGATATTTTTTTAAAAATAACGTTATGGAACAGTGTGTTTAATAACGATTTAAATGTTAAGTAGCATGGACGTTCATAATAATAATACGTCTATTTGAACAAGTACGATTATAGTATTTCTCATGAATAAAAAACGTTACATTTTTTATTGATGAAGCGAAATTTAATTTCTATGTACTTTTAAAGCTAGAATTGCTGTCACTTTTTCAAGGCATACGTTCAAAATCGATACTAACTATCCAAGTCATGCAGATGGTGCATGGCG
>JAPYYV010001002.1:46489-61357 GCA_030522625.1 Copidosoma aretas
GCGAAAAATTTTACTATTTGCGATTTTATCAATGTGTAGTAAAATGTTATTCTAAACTTGGCTGTGATGCGTGTTGATAAAATTGTCAGGACTGCTAAGCCGAAACTAATTTTTGAACATAATTTTAGCATTAAAATTTAGAAATAAATAAGTGAATGCAAAAAATGCGTATTATCGTAATTTCCTCAATATGTGTTTCACTTATTAAATTTTTTCCAACACAATATAATGGAAAAAAATTTCACATGTCAGCAGCCAGGAATATTCTTTCCTGGCCGCTGAGGCTCATAAAATCGTATGATATATCACGGACGGGGAGTACATAAGGTCATGCACTCTCGACTTAGCCCCAACACCATGCGTTCTGGGACGTTCGTTACTTCCCCGTCATATGAGGTGCGCAATGTACTGTTAATCATGGTTTTGAAAACAATTTTTTCCTTGTGTAAGTACTGGACCATTAAGTGGAAAGTAAAAATTTGCAGTCCTGTTGCAACACGGAAAATCGCTGAGCTATTCAAATAACAAACAATATTAAAGAAATAATAATGTTACAAATCGTCTTGGTTAGTGAAAGCTACAGTTATCGCATAATTGAAATATAATTTGGTGAAAAGAATTAACAATTCTGCCGCTACTATGTGTATATAAACATATGCACTCACGCATAGAAAAAATATAATTTAACGCTCATTAAATGGAATGCGATTTTTGGTACAATAAACTGGAGAAAACGTTTGAAATGGTTTGAATGTTTTAATTTGTTGTTTTGAATGTCAAGATTTAAACCAAAATGAATGATTTTTTTGTAGAAAGTGTTTTTAGTTGCCAAAGGTTTTTCATCATTTGACATCATTTGATATACATAGTAGTTATTTAGTTACATTAGTGACCAAGATAATTTCATTTAAATCGACTTGTTCTTGAGTAAGATCATTGTACGAAGAATAAGACAAAATAGCCATGGATTTAAAACCATAAGCACATATATACATACGCCTAATCGACGTTGAATAGCAACCATTTTTTTCATGCAAAAGCAAGGAGTATACTGTGATGGTGTTATTTTTTATAAATTTTAATTTCTTCCAAAAGGTAACTAGTTCTTAATTTTTTCTTTTTTCTTTTGGAACATATGGAAATCATTATTCAACTGAAAATGTATAAAAAAAATATTTTCCAACGATTCATTACTTTTTATACACATAACATATTTTGAATTTGAGTATCTAATGTTTATGTCACCCCCATCTATATATTTGTTCATGGTACTTGATCGGCGCCTTGGAGCATAAACATATTTATATGCTCTAAGATCGGTGCCGTGATCGCTCATGAATCATGATTGACCACGGCTGCTCGCGGCAGTCGCGGGTCGCGGGTGCTTGGAGCTTCGTGAACAGGCGTTTTTTGATACGTCTGATCGATCAGATCCTACGTCACCATCACGTGACATCAATTTGAATGACAGCGAGCAAATTACGTTTCGAAAAAATTTCATTTCTCAATAAATTTTTCAGTAATTGATGATATTAGATGCACTTTCCTCTGGCGATGGGAAGTATTCTTTTATTTAATCCTCCTAGAATTCTCTATTATTGATAGATAAAATTACTGATAGATACACTGATTCTGAAAATTATTACCACAGATGGCAGATATATGTATATTAAAATAATGACGTGTGTGTCTTATCGATTTTTCTCAAGCACCTAATAAATTAATTTTAGAGATACATTTGCTGTAATACTACAATTTCAAGCTGTGAGAGCGGAAAAAAGGTAAGTTCACTCATGTTAGAAATATGCAAAAGCTGTTTTTTATCATTTTTATAAAAAGAGAAAAAAATAGAATACAAAAATTCAATGAAAAAACAAGAAAAATGAATGAAAATAACGCACAGCTATTTCCATTATTAAATTTATGTTTTCTTCTTTAGCTCTATAAAGAGTTAACAAATGGAAAACAAGGATAATTTAACAGTTTTGGTCACTGGGTTTGGACCTTTTGGATCTTATAAAATAAATCCTAGTTGGGAAGCTGTAAAACTACTTCCAGACTTATTTAAAACTCAAAAAGAATCATCAGATGTGGATTTAATTGTCCTTGAAGTACCTGTTTCTTATGAGCATGTAGCATCAAAAATTGAAGAACTATGGAAAAAATATGCCCCTTCTGTGAGTCAAACTGCCAGCAATTTAAAGTTGTGCATATTTACCTTTGTCTGCACAAAACGTATACATTCACTAATGAGTCATTAGTTGAATAATCAACAAAAATGTTTAAAACATCTTTATTTGTAGATAATAGTGCATGTAGGAGTTTCGTGTTCTGCAACGTGTTTGACTATTGAAAATTATGCATGCAGCAAAGGTTATATTGTGCCAGATATATTAGATCAGCGTCCTGAAGAAACGGGTATTAATCATGTAATATTAAAAAGCAATTGTAAAACTCAAGAAGTTTGCAAGATCATAAACGAATGTTCTGATAAGATCAATTGCAAGGCTGTGATATCAAACGATGCAGGAAGATACTTGTGCGAGTATGTTTATTATCAATCTCTTGCTCTGGGAGTACCTCAAGTTTTATTTGTGCATGTACCAGACTTGAATATTTATAGCAGCAACCAAACTGCTCAAGGACTGTTAAAAATTATTATATACCTGATTGAATCGGTCAGAAATATCATTGAAAAATAGAGTATAGTTATTTTTAATAAAAGAATATATTTTTCTAATCAACTATATTTACAATTTTTTTTTCTAATCAACAAAAATGTAAATGTCACAGTGCACAAAGTTTTTTATTCTGTAGGTGAAAATTTTGTTCTAATAGGTGTTATGTTATTTTTAAGCTCTCGAGAAAATGGTTTTTTTAACATGTCAGCGCAATGTCTCATTTGTATAGCGCAGTCAGCATGTAAATTCGGTGGTAGCATTGGGCATTCCCTTTCAAAAATAAGTGCTAAGCCATCCAGTAACTCAATAAAGCCCAGTGACAAAGCAGCTCGACGAAGTCTGTTAAGTTCCTGAAAGCAGAAAAATTATTGTAATCAAACAGAAAAAACGTGATGTAAGAATTATTTTATCATAAAAAATTATCAACTTTGTAAAAGTTTTGTGTTTTTTCAGGCAGCTTTCTAGCATGTCTAAGTATCTTTTGTATATCAGATTGTAGGCCAACTTGTCTGATCCAAGATGGTGCATTCTGAGAATAACTCCTTTTTTCAGTTGGCTTAATGGGAAAACTACAAATTTCAGCATTCTTATTATAATTGATGTAATCAATTGGACCGAGATGTCGGAAATTGCCTAGCCAAGGGACAACATCTGTACCATGCTCGAGAATAGTTAGCATTAGGTTCGATTTTTTTTTAGTGTCAGCTCGTGAGTAAATAAAGCCATACCAATCTGTGTTCAACAAGCATAGAGCTGCCATATTTTCAACCTGGTGAATACAATGCCTGATTGAGTATAAAATCAGTTATCATATTCAACATTCAATGACTTACCTTCAAAGCTCCATGTAATAAGACGCAAAACGATGGTATTTTGCCTTCATCGGTGATATCTTCTATATCAGAGTCTTCTTCCAATGAAATGCCTTGCATGCTTGATGTCTTATCAGTGAGAATTGGCAAAACCAAATGTCTTGATATTGCAGTTGGACTACCAACATCTGCCACAGATATGAAACCGCGTATTTCAATAGTCCTAGATATAGTCAAGCCAGTCAGAGATTCAAAATCTGTGTTTTTATTACATGGCTGAAAATTTAAAATATACTTTTAAGAGTTTCAATAGAAATTCATAAACATTAAATTACTTACAATTGGTGGTGGAGATAATATAATTCTTGAACCAAGATGACCACATTTTAAATATCCTTGGAACGGAACATAATTTGTTTCAACTAACTTTTTGAAGCTATTTGTAACTGATGATATTGATAGCTGTCCATCAGGCACTAAAAGCATGCTGTCATTTCCAGCTAAATCAATTAGCCTTTGATAAAGCGGCAAAGAATTCATTAAATCTGGATTTAGAACAAATTTATGAAATGGTTTATCTAATATTTATAATAAACAACAACAAACTAATCTTTACAGAAAATAATATACCTGTTTGATTTGCAATACAAACAACTGTAAGTTTCCCAGGAAATACAAATGGCAGTGAAAAAGATCCAGTTTCTCTTGGAAAGTTTGAAGAATTTAAAGAATCACTCAAAGACATAAGTCCTACTCCAGGATTACCATCAGTTATTAATATGACTTGGCAAGGAGTGGCACTACCCCATTCAGAGACTACAATACTATTAATACAGTGCAATACAGTTTCTATGCAAGTCTTGTCGCAATCTTCTATGCTTTGTAATTTTAATCTTATAGATTCATAGTCTCTAGTAAATGGACACACGACTTCATACAGTGAAGAAAATGTAATCTGTAAAAAACATAAAGATACAACTTTTAAAAATGATTAAACAGTTCTACTATGATTAAACAAAATTACCAATGAAACAAATTCGAGCTTTGAATGATTTTGGAGGTAATGTAAGATGGTGTTTATTCCATGAACTGCTAAGTGATGCCTTGTTAACTGTTCATTTGGCACATTTTCATTTACACTCTCTCCGACAACTAATCTTCTCATTGATAAAGACACATCCAAGGCTATAACAGTCGGCATTTTTCGAATAAATTATACTCTGAGGGTATTATTGCAATACTATCAACAACTATAGAGGTTATGAATGTGTAAATAGATTATAACATTTCACAATCTACAAAAAAATATCACATAGTAATTCAAATTTTAAGTATTTCAGTTCACTGTTTGTACACTTTGTATGTATATTTGCAGTACACACACACACACACACAATCAAATCTATTATTTATTATGACTAGGAGAGAATTGAGACAAATCATAAAGCATATATAATATATGCGCTAAGAGAGAATAGGGGAGGGAGGACACTTTGTATACATATTGAAAACAGCTGATATTTGAGGCGGCAGATTTTATTTTTTATTTTTGTATGCACATACAACAATTAAAGTATAGTTATCAATGAAAATTATTGATCTACAAGTTGAAAAAAGTTGATGTTATTTTTTTCCGTGTTGATACACAAATAAAATATGCAGATGATTATTGACAAAAATAACTTGGAAATAAATAAAAATTTTCTCCTCAACTAAACATATAATGATCCATCAGCAGGTCCTAAATACCTCATTGATATCAGCATGACATCAATTAGAGTCCATACCCCAAGTCCTCCAAAACTAAATAGTTTGCCAATACCTTCTTGCCAGTGACCCAAATAAAATCTGGTAACATTTGACAATAGGTTGAATTTTAATTATAAATTATTAAAAAAAAATTCAAGCATTCTTATAAATATCAAACGAAATAGATTACCGATCTGCTCCAAAACCTCCTAAAGTTATGCTTAAAATAAGCGCAGTAGACCACCTATAACCACCAGTCCAATTGCAAGGTAAATTTTTCAAAAATGTTCTTTTTCCCAAGCATAATATGTCATTTTTAACAGTGCAGTTGGTGCTAAATTATTATTTTCGATGAGATTTATTTGAGGAAGAAAAGTAAATAATCAATACATTAGAAATAATATAATTGTAGAATGTTTTTTAAAAGTTTACCGATAACACTGCTGTGGAGATGCAAAGGAACTGCAAGAATTTTTCAAATAACAGTCGTGTTCCCAATGTTCAGTTTGATAACAATAACGACAAATATACTGTTTTTTGAATTTAGTTTCAACCTGTTGAGTTGCATTATATATACAAAAACTGCACAATTCCAATTAAGTATAGCTAAAATTTTACTGACCTTACAATCAACTTGATCCATCACAGAACACTGTGCTTCATACACAGCACCATAAACGCAGTTAAAATCTAATGTACAATTCACACATTTAACTCTTAATTGTGAACACTGAGTTCCAGGAGGACACAGACCAAGTAGCTCTATCTAAACAATCATAGCTTAGTTTGAAATATTGAAAAAAAAAAAAAAAATTTAGAGAAAGAAATTATCTTTGAAACCTTTTTATTTCCATAAGTGGGAGTAGAATTAATATTTACAGCATGATTTGATATACTATCTGAAACGATAAAATATCATCTAAAATATACTCTCAGCTAATCTCTGAGGATGAAAATAATTTTTTTATGGTCAACTAACAATAGATAAACTTCCAAAAAATCTGCAAGTTATTAACTTACCTCCATAACCCATGTAAGCTTCCCTGACTGACGTCAATAAAATAGCGAAAATAATGTAAGCTACGTTTCTCACATTGATTTGAATGACATGCATACCGAATTGCAATTTTTTATTTTATCACAGTATAGTAAGTAAACACAGTCCTGAATTCCCAATAAAATCATATCATATCAACCAGTTCTACATGACAACAACATAAATGTCATGTATGTACTTATTTACCAATCAGACCAGCTGGTCTAGACTTCGATCAGGATCATATAGGTAAGGCTAGTTAATAAAACGTCTTACTCCTCTACTGACACAATTACAATATATTTATTTGTATTATTAATTTTAATGAGATTTTACAATTTCTTAACTACAAATCAACTTATAAAACATTTTTACAATGCAAAACTAAGTAAATAAAATATTACGTAATTCATACATTTCATACAGTATAAATAACAAAAATTATATTTTACACAATTAGTGTTTTTTGCACAATTAAAGATCAGCGCTGAAAAAGCATGAGAGCTTATGAGTGAACTTTCACTATTTAACAGTTGTCAATCATTACTTCTTCTTTGATTCTCTTGTAACTCTCTTGTTGAGCACAGTCTAAATTAGTTAAATTAATTTTTCTCTTACTTAAATTAAATTTTTCATCCTTAATTTGTTTTAAACGTTGACGTTTTCCAATATTTTCTTTTTCCAAAGCTTTTATTGTGTTTAAGTATTTAATTATTTTGAATTCATTATTATCCACCTCAAGATTTAGTTTGTACTTTTCTTTTTCCAGCTGAACGAGGCATGAATCGATTTCTTCGATAGTTTTACACTCTTGCGATGAAATTTCACTAGTTGTGCTTGGTTCAGGAACAACTAGATTGTCATTACTTTTGAGTTTGTCGAGAAAACGAATGAATTTGAGTTCTGCGGCCGTTAAATTTGAATCTGGTTTCAACGACAAGTTGCCTAACCACCTATGTAGAAACTAAAAATACATTTTTTTAAAGTATAACAGATTGATTTGTAACAACATAATAGTAGTTGAACTGGTAAAATAGACAATTCTTTCTACTTACACCTTTCCACTTGTCCAATGACTTTTCAGGCTTTTGATTGTTCAATTTCAGTACCAATGTGTCCCACAACTTTTGCTAAAACATTTTTTTTTTTTATAATTTTCACTTCAAAACTTTATAAAATTCACTTTTAATACTCACTTCATAGTCAGTAGTAGCACTGTGTGTTATTATTGCAGGATTTTCTGTTATGAAGTGGATAAATATTTTTTTTTGCTCAGTGGTAACATGCCTGAAATGATGAAACATGTAAAACATCATGAGCGTCAATTAAAATAAGTGATTATACTTGGTACCCTAGTATGAAATTATTTCAGATTACTCACGCTCTAGTAACCTTGGTGCATCTTGGCGTTTTTGAATTTTCCGATCCACAACTAAGACCGCTGAAACTCATGATGACTGTACTTTTCAACCATCCAATACTTAAGTAAAATATTGAAAATGGTGAATTTTGAGGAATCTAAGAATATGCTGGACTACAATCTTCAAAAAGACACTAATTTCACGACGAAATTTAAAAATCGATGGCGGCGGCAGTTACGCTTTGAGCTTTGAGAGAGCGCACTTGATGATTTTTCCTGTTCAACCAAAACCGACCATACAATTAGAAAAACCATACCGACGCGTATATATTTTATTCAAGTTGTATACAGTAGCCCTGACGCGCAAGGAGCTCTGATGTCACTTAAACAGAGTTGAACTGCGACCAGCCTCACCATTCGGCACGTAAGTACTTAATTATCTCGCTCGTCGTGTGCATCGCAAGCAATGACTGCGATAGGTTCTTGTTTTTTCCCGTAATTTATGCGTATCGCGTTCGCGACGAGATCGGCTTGCGGCGCCCCCCGGTGCAGGCCGGCTCATTGCATGAATTGCACATGCCACCCCTCGACGCCCTTCACACCCGCCCAATAGCCAGGCATTCCTCTTTTGTTTTCTTTTGTTTGCAATGATGGGTGAATAAAGTTGAAGGCAATAAAACCTGTATTCACACATAGGTATAATGACTAGTAAGTATATTAAGTAAGTATAGTCAAGTTGCAATTTTGAGACGCGGTCTTGAAATTGCATTCGATCTGCAATTTGATTCATGCAATCGCAGATCGATTTACTGGCCCAATTTAAACTCATAAACGTACATACTGCATATTTCATGTCTTGAAATAGTCGATTGATCTGCGATTTCATTGTATGTACTTAGATTGACTACACGATCTCAAAAAGCTGTACTATCTCATCAAAACTGTGTCTTAATTAAGATTCCAACTGAACTATGAATACGGGCCTAACTCAACCGTTTTTTCTACAAAAAGAGTAAGTACGTATAATCTCGATAAGAGCAGGAAATAATCCTATGCAGAGGAATAAGTAATATGAATTTCTATGTTTTTGCCACCCAAAAAAAAAATCGAGAAAAAAATGAGCACTCAAAACAGTCCTAAAATGCAAGCATGCCGTTGGGATCTAAGAAAAGAAAGATCATTACGCTCATTATTATTATTACTATTATTATTATTCGGAATGACCAGCCCATCGTAATTTATACGAGCTTTTACAAATTAACAAGTGATAGGAAAGAAGTTGATAACATACAGCTGAGCGCTGAGAACGATGATAATTTAGAAAGGTTGAGTACTTATATGCATGAGCTCTTATGAGCTCTGAAGAAAATGCAACCATTCAATAAAGTAAAGTAAAATTACGACAAGCTAATCAGAAAATAAAAATCGCGCAGTGATGATTTACACAAAGTGATATATATCAATGTTCACAACTACTTGTTTCAAGATAATTTTTCTCTTTTTAGGGTTCAGCAAATCATAGTGCTGAGCTAGCTGTGACCTTTTCTTCTCTTGGCCGATACAATACTTACTTTACGATTACGGTTTCGAAGTAAAGAATCAGACAATTTTTCAAATCCATTCAAACAATTGTGTAAATGAATTAATTGTGATTTAAACATATTGCAGCGTCTGCAGAAATTTTTCAACCAGTAATTTGGTCATATTATCAAGTTAACAAGCTTAAATGTTAATAACTTTATTCAGGAGAATTTTAAAAAGAAGCTGAAAATATTTTTTTTTTTTTTAAGTATACAACTCGAAAAACGTTTTCCAAATCGAGATTCGAAATTTTTTATATTTTCTACAAAATTAATTGGATTTCAATGAGTTATAGTTTCATACGTTGTCTATGGTCATTTCAACCAACAAAATAGAATCCTAAAATAAAAGAATATCAACAGATTTTTTATTCTTTAATTATAAGTATTATATTTCTGTAAATTAACTAAAGGGGTCCCAAGCTCGTGTATGATCAAAAATGAAATAGATAAGCCCTTGTAAAACTTTACTTATCGTTATGAGTTTATGAGGTATGAATATATATATTAAAAAAATCAAACTACATTTCAGTCGTTTATTAACACACTCTTTTCTTTTTTCCTTTATTTATTTTTCTTTTTGACACAAAAGTACATAAAATCAATAACCAAAAATATAAATAATATTTGCTGACAAATAATACACTTCTTTTGTAAATGTGCAGTTATATAGTCAGTTACAAAAATGGACGGAGTGAACGGCCCTACAATGGAATTTTTGCGAACGCATATAAAAAATGTTTAATTTCATAGCGACATTTTCATTTTTTTTATGATACATGAATTCAGAGCCAATGGAAGTTCACAAGATTCCTTTATTAAAAATCACATTTTTTAATTTTAAGGAATTTTGAAAATTTTAATTTAAAATTATTATAATACGTACTTTTCATAATCTATTAAATTTATGGATTCTGCGCGAACAAGTCAACTATAAAATGAAAAAAATTGTATTAACAGTAAAACACTTAATAAAGCCAATATTTTACACATATGTAACTTAATTAGGGACTTGGAACTAGATACTCTAATAATTTTTTATTTTTCATCACACAAAACAAACATACTTAAGATAAACTAAAATTAAAATACATAGCAAAAAAACATTATACTACGTAATTAAAAATAAAGGTCTTCATCAAGAACGATGTTCAAACTATTGTAATTTAGAAAATCATAAATTATTAAAAATTATGAAATGTAATTTTCTATTACATTATTTTACGGTATTCTTCTCATGCCATATTTCTGTCACTACAAATATATTTGTTTTCTATTCTCAAAGATTATGTTTTTTTTTAACAGACAAAATTTTATATTGGTTAAAACTTGCATGCATACACGTAGTCCCTTAAAGCACGTGCTTATAAATTGAAAAGACTACTACAAATCTGGACTCTTTCTGTCATTTATAATACAGTCAACAATTTCATGCTAACCGAAATGCAATATTTTTTCATAAAAGCAGATTGTAAGTACTAATGTACTTGGCCATTTTATCATCTTTCATTTATCATGTACATATTTATATTCGTCAAAGTCTAAAAAATATATTTTCTACGATTAATATATGTATTGATAATATCTGAGACTTACGTTTATGCGATTGGAAATATATAATATATTATATGTTATGAAATACATATACATATTGAAGTGTGTATAAGTTGCATTCGATTTAGTTTGTTTCGGCAAATAAGCAAGCAACGTTTTAATCGAATCATCCTATATGTGATACCTATTGAATAATGGGTTCAAAGAGATTCTTCTAATAGTAAATGCTGAGTTTAAATGTACAAATTTAAGTATGTATAGAAAATACCTTTATTTTTAAGGCGCGATAAATACAATATATATTTTATGTATAAAATGATAAAAAAAAAAATTAATAAAAAAAAACATAAAAAACGCAAGACTTAAAATGAAACAACCATTCTAGCAAAGTCTTCAAGTATCTTACACGTGTAAAAACTTTGAATATTGTGAAAAAGCTATTTTTATTAGAAAGCATTTGTGTAAACGAACAAAAAATGCATCTTAAAAATGCATTGACAATTTGATTGGAATATTTCATATAACGCATACATTGTGAGTAAAGTAATAACTCATCTCTAACAATGACATTCATAGAGCTAATTCTTCTATAGATTTTTGTAAGGCATAACTCTAGATGACGTATCCAAGTACAAGTTACATGAATTGAAGATAAATTTTTCGTGAATTATAATAATTTTTTTTTAAGTATTCAATAATCTATTGACATGCTATTTCAATCAAATGACTGTCGATCCTTGTCCGCAGTAGGTGATAAACTATTTTTCAAGAATTATAAACCCATTCTTGGCTCTTAACTATCAGCTTACACAAGTCAATGGGTTAATGAAAAGATAAAAGAAATTGACCTGGTGGCACGAATTTTCTTGCACATTTTTCTCAGCCAGGTATCTGACTAGTGATGGTACTTGGGCCTGTTGTTTCCTGCATAAGATTGTGCGTTTCCTCCTCTTGGTCCGACATCGGGATCGCCGTCGACACCTCAAGACTGCTTGCCTGCTTTGATTTTAACTGGCTTGGCAACTCAGTTAGTACTGGCCCGTACTGCGAAGTGGAACCCACCAGCAAGTCAGTTGATGGATTCAAACCGCCCAACATCTTTATATTCAATAGCAACGCGCGTTACAAAATGAGGTCAAAACAAAAGAAGGGGGGAGTTGGATGCAAAAAAAGCGACAAAATAAAAGTATTTAAGCGCAAGCATATTATTTTTTGTTTGTAGACCATGACTTTTCCATGACTTTCATCACCTTTTTGTTTTAATACACGAATTTAATATGAAATTTAAAAAAATCTTTGGTGAAAGTCACCAAGTCATATCTACAAAATTTTAATATTAAACGTACTTGACCACTATTGCCAGTCATTCCACCTCTCGGCGATTTTCCACGTCGGAAAAATCGTAACCATGCCAAAGCCAATCCTGCTAAAAGGCCAATTATCATTATTGCAGTACCTACTGCTATTGAAACTCTTGCACCTTCTGGTGTTGAATGTTCTTTGATTTCTGTTGACGGATCCTTCATAGTTGTACCGTCAATCTATAAATAAATAGTCTCGATTCTTAAGATGATTTCACAGAAAAAACGTCCTCATTTTTAAATTATTAATCAGGTCCACTGTTAAATTCAATAAGAAAAAAATTATCTAATAAAAAAAAACCACCCATAAATAATCATCAAATAATGTTTTTCGTAGGAGAGACTCATTTTATTTTTACTCGATTTTATTCTTTGACAAGTCGTATTAATTCAAGATTTGTACCGAACCCAATTTTGTACAAACGTAATTAAGTTTTTTGGTTTTTTCTCGCATTTAAGTATTACGTGGTATATACTTTGCGGTTGAGGGTACGGGTTAAATTTGTATTTAATTTCTTACGCATTGAATATTAAACAAAAATTTTCATATTAAATTTTTCTAAAGTTAAAATCAAAATCAAGCAAGAATAAAACACTAATTTGGCAGTAGTATAGCAAATTGAAAACATAAAATTTTATAATATTAATAACATATTTTTTTTTCGCATAATATCGCGATATTTTTGTCATTAGATGTCAACAATCACTTTATTCGATATTTCAAACAAAGTCCTTTTTTTCCTACAGAACCACCTTTACACAAATGAATATCAAATTGTAAAATATTCCAATACCTTTGGTGAGGTAGATTCACTGCCTGATGAAACTAAGTTTACCAGTATTGCTGTAAGCCCAGCAACAAATGCTGTTATTGCAACTGAAAACAATACCCATTCAAGCCAATTTCTCGTGCTGAATTTATGCCTCGATATAATTCTGGAAAAATTGTGTCTAATGCCAAAACCGTTCCCATCTCTGGTGTCATATGAATAGCCTACTGTAGTTGGTTGGTAAACTGCTCCACTGTCAGGCATTTTTATTATTGCAATCTAAAAAAAAAAGTATTTGGTAGAGAAAATTAAGAATAATAATTACGATAACAGAATAAAAAATGACTTGATACTCGAGAATATTAATAGCAGGATTGAAATAATGTGAGGATGTATTTTTTTTGTTCATTTCAAAAGTTTGTCTACTGTCGATCGATCGACAAATGCTGTGCTGATTAATTCAAACCAATGAATGATTGGAAAAAACATAAAAAAATAATCCAAAAAATCTGACATCTGGCCGGAGGCATTTTTTTCGTGCACGACATGTACTGCACTGCGGGTATATTTAAAGGTTATAAAAATCGATTTGTGCGGATCGCGATGTATGTTCAACAATGGGTGAATAAAGAATCGAGGGACAAAGGCGAGTGACGGATGTTTATTTGCAACACGAACGGCGAGTGTGTACCCGTGTAAAGTGTATGAAGTTGGGAACCCGTGTTGAAAATGAGCGTGAAATAAACTATGCAATGTATGTACTTGCAGAAAACGTACAAAAAAGCTGGTGGAGAAAAAGTAGGTAGGAAAGTTATATACTGGGACTGTACTTGCTGTCTACGTAGAGAGCGTATATGATGCCGAAGCCACGGTGCAGCGGTATACGACTTATTAATAATCGCAAACAGGAAGCCAAAAGGATGTAAGTTATAAGTATGTATATCTCCTCGCGATTCTATCCGATTCGGTTGGTTGTTGAGGAGGCACCTGCTCGCTGCACGCACTCACGTCTCGTCGACGACGCCTGGGCTCATGTTTCCTCTATAATAAGACTTCGACTCCGGAATCCAGATCCATAATACATTTAAGATGCACTTATCTGGATGAGCATGTATATATATAAAAAGTAGGATGGGGTGTGGGTGTTGGACTCGGACGAAGAACTACTGACTGAGTCGAAGGGTGTGCATGAGAGAGCGAGTATGCGCGCCGCCCGTTTTACCGTTTGCGAATACGAATATGCGAAAAGCATTGCGATGGCGCATTGGCGCAATGAATTGAATGAATTACGCGTACATACATACGTAAGTGTACCTACCTATGTATATATGTGCGCTGCTGATAAGGAAGTCTCTGAGGATGTAAGTATATTTTATAATTAGCTCGATACGCTGCACGACACTTGTGTCAATGTACGTTGCGGCTCTTGTTGTTGTGCGATCGCAATAGCGCCAATAACAATCACACAGTTCCAGCACTTTACGCTCGGCTTAGCTCGTGAGTAATGCGTGAAAAAATTATTGAACTATTTTTTCAGCTTTATCCGCGATGGATGGAATATAGTCACAGGTGCGCTGTATCATACTATATGTATTGGATGATTCAAAAGGAACTTTGTACATGGGTATTCAAAACTTACGTTATACTTACTTTGATGTCTCGGAGAAAAGAAAAATCCACCTTAATTTTTGGTCGAAAAAGCTGCAGCTCTCTTCTATTCTTTGAATTTAACAGCATAATTATATATACTTACTGCGTGCCGGTGCCAGAAGAAGCGACTACATCAGTGATAATTTTTTATCAAACTTGCTAGCGTCAGGACTACCGCTCTATATCGAGCCAAACAGTCATCATCAACGTAAATAATTGTAAAGACAAAAAGCCACAAGGAATTTGGGAACTTTTCCTAACTAATATATGTTACCTGCTTGGAGCGATTTTACAAAATAATAAACTCACTTATAC